>LNAC01000218.1:1779378-1847691 GCA_002007465.1 Ailurus styani
AAAGAAAAGAAAAGAAAAGAAAAGAAAAGAAAAGAAAAGAAAAGAAAAGAAAAGAAAAGAAAAAAGAAACCATGAGAGCAGTAAAAATAAATATTTCTGTAAAAATCAGCCAGGGGATTCATAAAATAAAAGTATGTAAAATATGATACCATAGACCTAAAATGTATGTGTGGTAGGAGAAGGAGTAAAGAATGGGTTCAAACTTAAGGGACCATCAACTTAATACGGACTGCTACATGCAGAAGATGTTATATACAAAACAATGGTAACTACAAATCAAAAACCAGCAATAGATACACAAAAAATATAAAGAAAGGTAACCAAATATAGCACTAAAGAAAGCCAACAAATCATGAAACAGAGCAAGAGAAGGATTAGAGAAAATATAGAGAAACAACCACAAAACAAGTACCAAAATGGCAGTATCTATCAATAATTACTTTGAATGTAAATGGACTAAATGTTCCAATCAAAAGGCATAGGGTGACAGAGGAGATTAAAAAAACCAGGACCCACCAATATACTGCCTACAAGAGACACATCTCANAAAAACACCTGCAGATTGAAAGTGAGGGGATAAACAATTATCATGCAAATGATGCCAAAAGAAAGCAGGATAGCAATACTTATATCGGACAAAACAGACTTTAAAACAGTCTATAAGAAGAGACAAAGAATGACACTATATCATCATAAAGGGACCATCCAACATGAGGATATAACAATTTAAATATTTGCGCACCCAACATGGGAGCACCAAAATATATAAAACAGTTAATAACAAACATAAAAGAACTGACTGATAATAATACAATGATAGTAGAGGACTTTTAACACCCCCCTTACCTTGATGGACAGATCATCCAAACAAAAAATCAACAAGGACAGTGGCTTTGAAACACACGAACTAAATGGATATAACAGATATATTCAGAACACTCCATCATAAAACAGCAGACTGTACATTCTTTGCAAGTGCACATGGAACATTTTCCAGAACAGATCACATATAGTCTCAACAAATTCAAAAAGATTGAAGTCATACCATGCATCTTTTTTGACCATAACGCTATGACACTAGAAATCAACTCTAAGAAAAAATCTGGAAGGAAACAATATATGGAGGTTAAATAACATGTTATTAAACAATGAAGAGGTTAATCAAGAAATCAAAAATTAAATGAAAACAAAATGATCCAAAATCTTTAAAACCCAACAAAGATCATTCTAAGAGTTTATGGCAACACAGGCCTACTTAAAGAAGCAAAAAAATCTCAAACGACCTAACCTTATACCTCAAGGAGCGAGAAGAACAAATTAAATTCAAACCCATCAAAAGAAAGGAAACGATAAAGATTAGAGCAGAAATAAATAATACAGAAACTAAAAAAACAAACAATAGAACATATCAATGAAACAAGAAGCTGGTTCTCTGAAAAGATCAACAAAATTGATAAAACTCTAGCAAGACTCATTTAAAAAAAATAAGAAAGGACCCAAATAAAATTACTAAAGAGAAGAAATACAAACAACTGTAACAGAGTATTATGAAAACCTATATGCCAACAAATTGGACAACCTAGAAGAAGTAGATAAATTCCTAGAAATATACAATCTACCAAAACTAAAGCAGGAAAAAATAGAAAATTTGAACAGACCAATCAATCATTAGCAATGAAACTGAACCAGTGATCAAAAACTCCCAAAAAAGCAAAAATTCAGGACCAGACAGTTTCACAGGAAATTCTAGCAAATAGCTATTTTAATAGCAATTCCTCTCAAACTGTTCCAAAAAACAGAAGAAAAGGAAAAGCTTCCAAATTCATTGAGGCCCGTATCACCCTAATACCAAAATCAGATAAAGACACCATAAAAAAAGAAAACTACAGGCCAATACCTCTCATAGATATGGATGCAAAATATTAGCAAGCCAAAACCAACAATACAGTAAAAAATCATTTACCATGATATATTTAGTAAGATTTATTCCCAAATGCAAGAGAGGCTTAATATGTGCAAAACAATCAACATGATACATAACATCAATAAGAGAAAGGATAAAAACCATATGATCATTTCAAAAGATGCAGAAAAAGCATTTAACAAAGGACTACATCCATTCATGACAGAAACCCTCTGCAAAGCAGGTCTAGAGGGAACATATCTCAACCAATAACGGTCACATATAACAAACCAACAGCCAACATCATACACAATGGTGAGAAACTGACAGCTTTACCCTTAAGGTCAGGAACAAGACAAGAATGGCCAGTCTTACTGCCTTCATTCAACATAGAACTAGAAGTCCTAGCCACAGCAATTAGACAGCATGAAGAAATAAAAGGCATCCAAAAACTGGTTAAGGAAGAAGTAAAACTCTATTTGCAGATAACATACTAGACTGAGAAAACCATAAAACCTCCACCAAAAAACTACTAGAAAAAGTTGCAAGATACAAAATCAATGTACAGAAATTTGCTGCATTCCTATACACTAATAATGAAGCATCAGAAAGTGAAATTAGGAAAATAATCCCACTCTTCTCTTTGCTTCGTACTCTGGAAGCAGTGGTACTAGAGATGGCCGGTTGCTGTTGTTACGGGTTTGAGTTGCATTTGGCCATGAAACAATCTTGTTGTAAGAAGTGGGAGGAGGGGAACAGGAGGAGAGAAAGAAGGCCTCTTCTCCCTCTCACTACACACTGAGATACATCTCAACTGGTCTCTAACCTTGTTTGTGGGGATTCTGCTGGTGAACACCTGGAAAGGGAAGTGGCCTTCAGATTATACCAGCTTAGCTAGCATTACTGACCAACTGTTGCAGGTTCTGAAAATAAAAAACAATCTTGAACCCATTAAAGAAAAAGAAAAAAAAAAAAGGAAAAAAGACAGAAAAAAAACCAATCCCATTTATAGTCACATCAAAAACAATAAAATACTAGAAATAAACTTAGTCAAAGAGGTGAAAGATCTGTACTCTGAAAACTTTAAAACACTGATGAAAGAAATTCAAGATGACACAAAGAAATGGAAAGACATTACATGCTCATGGTTTGGAAGAACAAATATTATTAAAATGTCTATACTACCTTTCATCACTACTCATTAAGAAAATGCAAATTAAAGCCACAATGAGATACCACCTCATGCCTGTTAATATGACCATCATCAAAATACACAAGAGATAAATGATGGTATGCATGTGGAGAAAAGGGAACCCTTGTGCACTGCTGGTAGGATTGTAAATTGATACAGCCACTATGGAAAACATTATGGAGGATCCTCAAAAAATTAAAACTAGAACTACCATATCATCTAGCAATTCCACTTCTAAAAATATACCCAAGGTGATTAAAGACACTAACTCACAAAGATATCTGCACTCCCATATTTAAAGCAGTATTATTTACAAGAGCTAAGATACAGAAACTTCCTAAGTGTCCATCAATGGGTGAGTGGATAAAGTTGTAGTATATATTCACAATGGAATACTATTCAGTCACAAAAAATAAAGAAATCCTGCCATTTGCAGTAACATGGATGGACCTTGAAGGCATTCTGCTAAGTGAACTAATAAGAAAGACAAATACTGTATGATCTCACATGAGAGGATGGAGAAGAGGAGGAGGAGGAAAGAAAAAACAAACTCATAGTAAAAGAGATCAGATTTGTGGTTACCAAAGTCAGGGGGTCAGTGGAGGAGAGAGGAGGAAATTGGAGGAAACTGATCAAAAGGTATGAACTTCCAGTTATAAATAGGTACTAGGGATATAATGCACAACATGATGACAACAGCTAGCCGTGCTGTATGGCATACAGGAAAGCTGTTAGGGGAGTTAATCCTAAGAGTCCCCATCCCAAAGAGAAAACTTTTCTCCCTTCCTTCATTTTGATTGCTCCTACATGAGAAGGTGTAGGTAGCCGAACCTACTCTGGTAATCATTTCACAATATAAAGAAATCTAACCGTCGTGCTGTACATCTTCAACTTACACAGTGATGTACGACAATTATATCCCCATAAAACTGGAGGAGAGAGAAACAGCAAAGAGATCAATGCATCCAAAACAGAATGAAAAGCGGGCAGAGTTAAAGGAGGGGAAAGGAGTGAAACTGCAGGGGAAGCAGCTCATACTGACCCCTAGAGGCCACTGTACAAGTTTGCCTCTTACTCGAAGTTGGGGGTGGGGGGCGTTGGGAGGGGAAGGCACCAAGAGAAGTCAGAGTAAAGGAGGGACATGGTCCCACCCGTGTTTAAAAAAAAAAGAAAAGCAAGAGTTAACGTGAACATCCAATTTTCACAGTAGGCAATTCCTTGTTAATATTTAAACAAGGAAGGATGGGGCCACATTTCCAAACAGATCCGTGGGACCACTAGTAGAACGGTTGGGTCATGGGAAGCCCAAGGGGTTCAAGCTGAAAGTAATTTCCTTTCCTTGCTTTGAACAATTAAATCCAGTGAACCATTGTAAAAGTGTGTTATGTGAAAACTCTAGTAAGATCGTCAAACTAACAAACTGTTCAACACCATGTACCCTCCCTTGTAGCCCCACCCCAGAATGAAGAAGCAGAAGTTAATGAAAGACCCAAGACTTCATAAAAATTAATTCCATTAATAATAAAAGGTAGCTTCAAACCTGTTAGAAAATGCATCTTTGAACAGAAAAGGAAATGTTAAGTGATGAACATAACATACTAANTATACTAAAACAGTGTAATTACAGACAAACCAAAAACATAAAACAATTCTGAATCATAAAGCATTAATCCACCTGGGGGGCACACTTAAGTGTTCGTTTTAGCTTTAAAAGCTTTAAGGGAAGAAAAATATTAGACAAAATGAAGATACAATGGATAAAAAAGTTCATTGTAGAAACAGTGTATACTGAAGTATAGAGGGCAAACAAGTAAAGTTAGAATCCTACTGCCAATCTGGGGGAACCATCAGAAAGGGACAGTGAGGTAAAGGGAGAGGAAAAGACAAACTGACATATTTAAGAAGGTGGTGAAATGCAATGTTTGCGAAACTATAATCATGTATTAACATGGTACTTAAATAGGATCATCGAAAAAAACTAAATAGAGCCATAAATTCCTGGCTTCTTTAGTTATTACAAGAGAGAAGTTATCACTTATTTAATTACACCAGTGAAGTATTCCCAATATGTAAAAGCAATGCGCAATACCTTCCAGCATATTCAGCCTGTATAACTGTATCAGCAATTACATACACTGAGAGGATGCAGAGAAGAGTCCCTTCAAAACATACTTTGAAAATCAATAAAAATTATTTTATTGAAAAACAAACCCTAAAAAAGTAGACATGCTTTTGTGGTCCAGTACCATCCCAGATGGACCATGTTGCATATCCAAGCTCAGTTCACTTACTCATTAGGTTTGGAAAGCATCCTCAAGTAAATCTCCACGGGATGTTTGGGAGATTGCTCAGTTAGTAACACTTATAAAAACCACGCTTGATAGAGTTTTGCCTTCCAGTCTCAATTCACAAAAAGTTTATACTCTGAATTCATACCAAATGCAAAGTACAAAATCTGACAGAGTGAAGATGAATAGCAATGTGTTAAATAAGAAGGAGCTATTTGGTGAAGTATCCTGGGAATTTAGGTCAGTCTAATCCAAGACTGCATCAATTACTGAGAAGTTAAGGGAAACGGAAAATCAATTAAACTTGCAGATTGTGCCATATTGGGAAAGTCTTGAATTACCGACACTGGAGGCATTTGGAATTGGACTGAATGAAATACCAGCAAACATATTAATAACAATGGAGACCTCTTTTATTAGAGGTTGACTGGGGAAGAAATATGACTTAATAGTAAAAACATTTTTCTAATATCAATAGGCAATATTTACTTGCAATCATTTGTCTTAAGTTATCCTATAGGCTATTTTTACAAAGACAATTTTTAAAGGATTTTTTTAATTTGAAGGACATAATGTACACATATCAGAAGAAATATAAACTAATATTACCTTCAGAGCTTTCATACCAAAAAAAAAAAAAAGTTTTAGTGACCATGTAAACCAAGACTAAGGTACATGAACCCTTTAAAAGAAAGAAATAAATGTAAATCCTTTAAACTCTATACTTCTTCCCTCAGATTCAGTTATATGCATGGTTGAATTATCAAGAAGATGCAGAAGAAAATCCTAAATTCACTATAATCTGTTCTCTCCCAAAGCAAATGCTATAAATGGATGGAATTTTCAGGCCACTATTAAAATAGGGAGGATTCATTCAGAATGACTTGGAACTTTCCATTTTGTCCCAACCAAGACAGAGTCAAATGGAATATGCTTGATAAAGTTTTATGTTACTCACAAGAGTTAAATGCTTTGGGCATCAATGTAGCTTACCAATACCTTTTTAAAACATTACGTGGTATAACATAAGCAATAAGAGAAATGCAAACAGGCTGTGGCAGAAGCTGTATGTCCAAGTCCCCTTCAAGAAAGACATATGAAGAGAGCCCAACAGGAATCAAATGTGGAAACAAGACAGTTGTGGCAAAATCCCCTTGTCAGGCTGTATTCCATCTGGCCCCTCTGGGCAAAGACTCACTTCTCCACGGAGCATTTATCAATCAGGGTCCCAGCAAAGCAGATGGCACACTGCATAATTGAAGAGGTTTTAATAAAGAGACTATTTACTAAGGTTTGGCAAGGTTAGGAACACCACCAAGAGACAATGCAGTACTCTTAGGCTAGCAACAACAGGGTGCTGTTTCCACCCCTGGGCATGAAAAAGCAAAGGAAAGGAACATTTAGAAGAACCTGGAGAAGCAGATGAATAGAGTAGGCCACCTGACAGGACCTGTGGCCGCTGCTGAAGGAAGCACAAAACCAGCAGAAACAGGGAAGGGCAGAGTAAGAAAGCATAACAAATGGTCCTGTCTCACACTCGAGTCACACCTCCAACCTCCAGCTGGAAAACTGCACCCAGACACCAAATAGCAAGGGTCCTCCTGATGTAATACACACAGGTCAGCCTCCAAGGACACATGTCCAGGTGGAGAAAGGGTCTGTAAGAGTAGACAGAACGCATCCACTCAAGGGCAGGACCCTCTGGGAAACATCAAGCAAGCTGCAAATATGGCACACGAAACACCAAAGAGCACCCTGGTACCAGCCTTTTGGCTCCCTGAGCAGCACCATGGTGGCTGGGAAGAACAAACATCTTACAAAAGGCAGCAAAAAGGGAGGCAAGAAGAAAGTGGTTGATCCATTTTTCTGGAAAGACTGGTATGATGTGAAAGCACCAGCTACTTTCAGTATAAGAAATACTGGAAAAAACACCAGTCACGAAAACTCAAGGAAGCAAAATTTTATCTGTTGGCCTCAAGGGCTGTGTTTTCAAAGTGAGCCTTGCTGATCTGCACAATGAAGAAGTTGCATTTAAAAAATTCAAGCTAATTGCTGAGAACATTCACTGAAAAAGTGCCTGATGGATTAGCACAGCATGAATTTTACCAGTGACAAAATGTGCTCCATGGTCAAAAAAATGACAGACCATTGATGGAAGCTCAGGCTGCTGTCAAGACTACCAATGGTCGTTTGCTTTGTCTATTTTGTGTTGATTTTACTTAAAAATGCAGTACCAACAGGTCTGCCAAATTCAGAAAAAGATGATGATACCATGACCCGAGATGTGCAGACAAAAGACTTGAAAGGAGTGGTCAATAAATTGATTCCAGGCAGCATCGGAAAAGACATAGAAAAGGCCTGCCCGCCTATTTATCCACTCCATGATGTCTTTGTTAGAAAAGTAAAAATACTGAAGAATCCCAGGTTTGAACAGGGAAAGGAATGTTCATGAAGCTTCATGGAAAAGGAAGTCGTTCTGGAAGAGCTACCGGGGATAAGACGGGTGTAAAGTTGAACGAACTGATGGATATGAGCTGAGCCGCTAGTCCAAGAATCTGTTTAAAATTCAGACATTTAATGGTGGCAAATAAAAAATCTTATTTGTGATATTTAAATTTTTAAAAGTGCTTGGTATAGAAAACCTACACATTTGGTGTCAGAAGTACTGTCAGTATAGAAAAACATAGTTTACCTTTACCTTCTATGATTTCCTATAGAAATTCTATCTCTGCAAGCCATCTGGCAGCCTTCAGAGCACAATATTACTATTTGCTGATTTTTATTAGACTTTACTTTTTAGATCACTTTTAGGTTCACAGCAAAATTGAGCAGAAAAGTACAGAGTTCCCATATACATACCCGCCCCCAGTTGTCCCTATTATCACATCCTCTGTCAGAGTGGAATGTCTGTGTATCAATGAACCTACACTGACACATCACGATCACTGAAAGACCACATTACAATTCACTTACACTGCTGAACATTCCATGGGTTTGGGAAAATACATAACATGTATCCACCATTACAATATCACAAAGAATACTCTCACCACCTTAAAACATTCCTTTGTACTCTGCCTATTCATCGTTCTCCCCCTGCCCCAACACTGGCAAAGCTGATTTTTTACTGGCTTTGCCTTTTGCAGAAGTCACAGAGTTGGAATCACACAGTGTGTTGCCATTTCTGATTGGCTTCCTTCACTTAGTAACGTGCATTTAAGTTTCCTTAATGTCTTCTCAAGACCCAATAGCTCATTTTCTCAGCACTGAACAATATTCCGTTGCCTGTATGGACCACAGTTTATCCATTCACCTACTGAAGGACATCTTTTGCTTCCAAGTTTTGGCAATTACTGAATAAATATCCGTGTATAGGTTTTTGTGTGGACACAAATTTTCAACTCCTTTGGGTACACGCCAGGGAGCATGGTTGCTGGATCAAATGGTAAATGCATATTAGTCTTGTAAGAAACTGCCAAACTATTTTCCAAAATGGCCATACCGTCTTGAACTACTACCAGGAATGAATGAGAGTTCCTGTTGCTCCATCCCCTCACCACCATTTGGGATTGTCAGTGACCCAGATGTCAGCCATACAAGTAAGTGTGTAGTGGTATCTTGTTTTAATTGCATTTCCTTGATGACATATGAGGCGGAGCATCTTCTCATATGCTTATTTTCTATCTATGTATCTTCTTTGGTGAGGTATCTGATGAGGTATTAGGTCCATTCTGTAACTGGGTTATTTATTTTCTTATTGTTGAGTTTTAACAGTTCTTTATCTATTTTGGATATAGTCCTTTATCAGATACACCTTTTGCAAACATTTTATTCCAGTCGGTGGCTTGTCTTCTCACTCTCTAAACAGTGTCTTTTGCAGAGAAGAAGTTCTAAATTTGAGTAAGTCCACCTTGTCAATTACTTCTTTTCTAGATCAAGCCTTTAGTGTTGCCTCTGAAAAGTCATCGCCATGCCCGAGGTCACCTAGATTTCCTCCTGTGCTAACTTCATCACCATTAATTGAATATATATGGCCATACTGAGTGGCCATCATGGGGCTGATCCTTAAGACAGAAGATAAATAAGCACTTTATTTATCATGCATCTTGAAGCACTGCTTCCAGAAACTCAGTCACCCACGTACCCAGTGACTCTTGGAGGGGAGAGACAAGAGAAGTCACAGTATAGCGGCATGAATGCGGCATCAAACTCGCGAGCAAGGCCCGGAGCATGACTGCCTGGACGCCAGTCCCAACCCTGCCACCCACTCACTATGCGCCCCTGTGTCTCAGCTTCCTCATCGGAAATGTGATGAACCTATTTAAACCCACTTCCCGTCCCAGGGCTGCTGTGAAGATGACCCGACGGGATCCCAGCGGAAGGCCCGGCGTCGCGCCTAGCGCACCAGGACCGCACAAGAAACGCCGGCACTTGTACACGCTCCAAGATGGGCACTCACGTGCACAGCCTGACAAACTCTGCAAAGTGATCAATGCTTTACATTTTTAATCATCGTACTTCATTTTATTTTGAAATCTCAAAGAAGATTAAGGTATCGTCTAATTCTCATGTTCTGTGGTCAGCCAATAAATCAAGCAGTCAAAATAAACAAGGACAGCACGTGGAAGGCTGCAGACACAAGCCAGCAGGGAACGTGTGTGGTTAAAACCTCAACGTGCTGGCAGGAGTCCGTCTTCTTTTTTNCAACGTGCCGGGAGGAGTCCGTCTTCTTTTTTTTAAAACAAACAATTCCCACTTACAACAAAACAATTAAAATTTTAAGTGAGAAGCTCAATTCATGTAATATTTCAACACTGCATTACTGGTTTTCATTTGTACTAATCTAACAGAAGAAAACCGACTATGAGTATTTAAAAATTAAACCATAGCACTGAGGATAATTTATTTCTCAGTGGCTTCAATAAGAATCTGGTTTGAAGAACCATGGCTAATGAAACAAAGCATTTGTCCTATTTTCCAGTGTAGCTACAAAAATTATATGCAGGAGAATATCAAAATTGAACACTACTTTTAAAAGTACTTGTAGGAGCACCTGGCTGGCTCAGTCGGAAAAGCATGTGACTCTTGATCTCAGGGTTATAAGTTTGAGACCCATGCTGGGTATACAGATTACTTAAAAATGAAAAGAAAAAAATTTTTTAAGTACTCTTAAAAAGCATAATGGCAACTAATTAGATGATAAAAAATGGACTTAATGTCAACTGTATCTCAATAAAGTTACAAAAACACCCACATAAATAAAATCATTTATTCATTTGTTTGTTTGTTTAAAGTCAGCTCCACACCCAGATTAGAACCCAATACAGGGCTCAAACTTACAACCATGAGATCAAGATCTGAGCCAATATCAAGAGTCAGACATTTAACCAACTGAGTCACCAGGGCATACCTCATTTCCTTATTTTAAAACTGATTAAACTATATCTTTCTGATCTGAAACTCAAATGAAATCTATTTCACACCTGACTCATTTATAAGCCAATCAAATACATGCCTCCTGTATTAGATTGGTCAATGCATGAATCAGTCAAGGACAAAATATTAATAATTTTAAATGTAAATAAATGTTAAGTGATATTTTTATAATATGGTTCAAACAATACAGTAGATTCCCCCTCTTACCAGCCAGGGGATATGGTCCAAGATCCCCAAGGGATGCCCGAAACTATGCACAGACAGTACCAAACCCTATACGTATTGTGCTTTCCCTATATGTACACAGCTATGATGAAGTTTAATTTACAAATTAGGCACAGTAAGAGACTAACAGCAATAATTTATAATAAACTAGAAAAATTACAATCACAGACTGCAATAAAAGTTATGTGAATGTGGTCTCTCTCTCTCTCTCAAAATGTCTTATTGTCCTGTATTCACCCTTCCTGTGATGATATGATGGGAAGCGAGGTAACCGAGGTAGGCATCATGACATAGGGTCAGGCCACTATTGACCTTCTGACGATTAGAAGTTAGAAGGAGGACCACCTGCTTCTGGACATCATTTGACTGGCTACTTGCATCCAGAAAGCAAAAATGTAGGTAAGGAACAGGGGACCATCATATACACCTGCTTGTTCCACTTTGACAATTACCTTTAATTGTTTCCTCCACAACTTCTACCACTCGATCTATCTGTTGAACCTAAAAAGAAAACAAATTGTTAGACAAGCAATTTACATGGATAAGAAACATTAATTTGTGTTTACCCTTCTGCCTGAGTCAGTGTATCACATTTCTAAGCACAAGAATGTAGGTTTTCTTTAATTAATGCACTGGGAGATATTATAAAAAATATTCTGTATTAATGTTTTGTGTTACAGTGAAATATGAAATTACCACTCTCCTNATGAAGTATGAAATTACCACTCTCCTGTCCTCCAATGATAACTGAAGAGATCATAATACATTTAAATAAACTGCCTGGAGTTCTGGTAGCATAGCCTATCAACATAAACTCAACACATCCTGAGATATAAATGACGTTTAATTAAAACATGTCTCTTCAAACACACATTCTCTTCTTTTCATTCTTCAAGAAACATGGCACGAAGTGACAACCTACACAAAAGGACATGCTGGTATTAAGGAGATCCATCCCAAATTCTATGCATTATTATTCTAACCCAGAAGCCCCTTTGTAATGGATATCTACCATGTACTGGTCACTGGGCTCACGTCGATGGGATACAAAGCCAAATAATAACAGCTCCTACCCTAGACACCATGACTAAGGGGGTCCCCAGGGTGCCATGAGAACACAGAGGAAAGGTAATAAATTCTGACTACGTGATCCAGGAATGCTTCTTAGGGAACCAAAGGTGACTCTTGGGGGATAAACCGAAGTAAGACNCGTTTAAGACAGGAGATACCCACTACGGAGACAGAGTTAGAATGGCTAGGGTGTAGAAGGAAAACGAAAAAAGCAAAGACTATAGTGCAAGAAACTAAGGGAAGCGAGAAAGTCAAAACAGAATGAGTCTTAAGTTGATATTACTTATGCCTTAAAATCTACAAATCATTGCTTTATTATAGAAGCAATACATGCTCATTGAAAAAATTCAAAATTAGAAACATAAAAAGGAAATAAAGTAACCCATATTATCGTATGNGTATTATCGTACGTCTTCTATTTTCACTCCTCAGATAATATCATTCATAATCGCTTAATAAGTAGATACCAAGACATATTCTAATGTAGAACACTTATATATAGCTCTGTTCTGTCCTTTTTTTGTTACAAATTGTGAAAAAAAAATAAATAGATGGATGAGAGGGAAAATAATAGACCTGCCTCTTCATTTTTTTGTACTTCATTTATTTCACTAGCTGCCTAGTACCTCATGCATAGATATACCATAATGCATTCACCCATTCCCCAACTGATGGACCCTTATATTATTTTAATCTTTCATTATTNTAATCTTTCCTTATTATACAACGATACTGCAATGAACTCAACTGAGTAAGAGTCTTTTTAAAAGTACAGTAGCAAATCCCTTTTAGATATTCCTTTGGCATTAGTGTGCTATGGGAAGTAAGGAAAGACTTGTGAGAATATACTTGGATACGGCTCTGCCTCTGACCACTCAGCCCAGCTAATGGTAGTAGTTGCACTAACTATTGAGAAATTGCCAAAGGCAAAGTAAATCTCTGTTGGGTCTTAGATCCCAAACAAATCCCTCTCACTGGAACCACTGGAACCACTAGGTTCTGGTTTTATGAAGAGAATTCATGTGGCTTCCTTAAAGAACGTGATCAAAGCCAGAATAACAGGGTTTAAAGAGGAGGAAACTACCCAATAGGGTCCAATGCAACAGAGATAATAAGTTAACATAAAGACTGGAATATAAATGCCTGATTTAACAGTGAGGGAATCAATGTAGTGAGGTCACAGTAATGAATCCTAACTAAGAAAATACAGCAAATAGAGCCTACTCCTCCAGACAGATGGATGGAAAGAGGAGTTGGCCAAATTTCCCAGTGAATGGGGATGAATGACCAAGGTACCAGTTGAGGATATAAGATGGAGAATAAAAGTAGTACAAGATGAGAAAATCCAATGGTGGAACAAAAACATCAAAGTGTTCCTGGGCAGCTGGAGATCTAATAGCTCAAAGGGATCACTGCATGCAGTCTTGTAGCACATGGACTGAGAAAGAAGCAGTATTCCTAAAGGACAGTCAGAATTCCTCTGCAGCAGTTAATTACAGGAGGAGCAGTTAAAAAATTACAAAGTTGGGGGTAAGCTAAAACTACAATATTCTTAGAAGAAAACATAGTCATAAGCATAAGTGAACCTTAGGTTAGATGGTGATGTTTTAGATATTACACCAAAAACATGAACAAAAGGAAAAAGGTAAACCGAACACCATCAAAATTAAAACCTCTTGATACACCAAAGGATACCACTAAGTAACAAGACAACACGGAAAATGGGAGAACATTTCTGCAAATCATAAACATTGATTCAGACTTTTATCTAAAATATATAAGGAGCTCCTTCAACTCAATAATAAAAAGACAAATCATTAAAAAATGGGCAAAAACGAATGGCTCAGTCAGTTAAGCATCTGACTCTTGATTTCAGCTCAGGTCCTAATCTCAAGGTTGTGAGTTCAAGCCCTGCACTGGGCTCCATGCTGCGGATAGAGCCTACTTAAAAAAAATGATAAAATAAAAATTAAAATGGGCAGGGGCACCTGGGTGGTTCAGTTAGTTAAGCATCTGACTCTGGATTTTGGTTCAGGTCGTGATCTCAGGGTTGTGGGATCGAGCCTGGGGTCAGCACGGAGTCTGCTTGAGACTCTTTCTCTCTCCCTCTCCCTCTGCCCCTGCTCTCTCTCTCTCTCTCTCTCACACACACACACACACACTCTCTCTCTCTCACACTCTCATTCTCCCTCTCTCTCTCTCATTCTGTATCTAAAATAAGTAATTAAATGAAACCTTAAAAAAATGAAAATGGGCAAAGTCTATCTGTCTATCTGAATAGACACTTCACCAAGGAAGACGTACAAATAAATGGCCAATAAGCATATGAAAAAAAAATGTTCAATACCATTCGTCAACCAGGGAATGCAAATCAAAATCGCAAGGAGGAACAGGGAGCTACTGTGTAACGGGTCCAGATTTTGTTTGTTAAAATGAAAACATCCTGGAGGTGAATGGTAGTGATGGTTGCACAACCATCTGAAAGCACTTAAAGCCACTGAAACACACCTAAAATTAATCAAAGTAGTAACTTTTATGTTATATATATTTTACCATAACGAGATACTACTTCATACCCACGAGGATGGCTATAATCAAAAGGCCAGACAACAACAAGTGTAGGCAAAGTACAGAGATACTGGAACCATCCTACATTGCTAGGGGGAATATAGTAAAATGGTGCAGTTGCTTTGGAAAACAGTCTGGAAGAGCCTCAAATAGTTCAGAGTTACAATACAATACAGCAATTCCAGTTCTAAGTATACACCCAAAAGAAAGAAAAACATACCTCTACACAAAACCTTAGACACAAATGTTCATAGCAACATTATTCAAAATAAGCAAAAAGTGGAACCTACTCAATTCTCATCAACTGACGAAGAATCAAAAGGTGGCACATCCATACCAGGAAATATCATGACACCATCAAGGGGAACAGGATGCACAGTAGTCCCCCCTTATCCACGGTTTCAATTACCTGCAATCCAGAACCAGATGGTCCTCCCTCTGACACATCCTCAGAAGGTCCACAGGAACCTAATGCTAGTTCACGTTGTTCACCTCATTTCATTCCACCATGTAGGCATCTTATCATCTCACATCATCACAACGAGAAAGATGAGTACAGTACGTGAAGATATTTTGAGAGACAGACCACATCACATATTACATTATGTAATACATTACCTTGCATTATACTCTTAGTATAGCACGTGATCACAATTATTCTATTCTATTAGTAGTAACTGTTGTTAATCTCTTGCTTCACCAATTTATAAATTAAACTGTAGCACAGGTATGTACATACAGGAAAAAAACACAGCACAATCTACGTTTCTAGCGTGCACTGTGGATGTTGGAACACATCCCTCACAGATAAAGGGGCGGGGGCTACTATATGCTAAAACAGTATGCTAACTGTATAGAAGCCAGACCAAAAAAAGTCAAACATTGTACGATTCTAGGTATATGAAATGGCCAGAATAAGTCAATCTTCAACAACAGAGTATATTAGTGACTGCCTATGAGGGGCAGTAAAAGAGAGAAACTGCCAGGGTGTGCTGAGTTTCTTTTTGGAGGGATTAAAAAATTCTACAATTGATTGTGGTGATTGTGGCATAATTGTGAATATTTTAAAAACCATTAAATTACACACATTATGTGAGACCACTGTACAGTGTGTGAATTACAGCTCAAAAAAGCTGTCATTACAAAAATAATAATATGGGCCACCTAGGTGGTGCAGTCAGTTAAGCCTCCGACTCTTGGTTTCAGCTCAGATCCTGAACACAGGGTGGTGAGATGGAGCCCCATGTCAGGCTCTGCGCTCAGCTCAGAGTCTGCTTAAGACTGCTTTCCCTCCTCCCTCTCCCCCACCCCCACACTCTAGTTCTCTAAAATAAGAAAATCCTTTAAAAATAATAATAATAATACAGGTTGGGGGTAGTCAAATGTTCTAATGCTAAGCTCATGAAACTCAAGGAAAAACTGAGGAAATATTCCAAATTAAAGGAGCCTAATGAAACCCGAGAACTGAATGCAACTCTGCATCTGGGTTTTTTCTTTCCCAGGACATTACTAAGACAACTGGCAAGGGCTAAATAAGGTCTGCATGCTAACTTTAGTAGTGTATCTTTGCTATAAAATTACACTATAGGAGTATATGAAAATATCCTTGTTTTTGAAATACATACGTATTCAGAAGTAAAGGGATATATGTTTTCATCTTACTCTCCCAAAAGGATCAGAAAAAAAACTATGTATCTGTGTGTGTGTGTGTGTGTGTGTGTGTGTGTGTGTGTGTGTGTAAGAATTATAAGTAAATTTGATAAAACACAAACATTTGAGGAATCGGGGTAAACAGTATATGGTATGGTAATTCCTTTTGTTTGCAACTTTCCTGTGAATGTGAAATTCTGTCAAAATAAAAGTTTAAAAATGAGCATGTGTGTGTGTGTACTGTTGAAGAAATAAAGAGATTTTCTTTTACACTGACAGTCACACAGAATTTGCTTGAATGTATGCAGTTAAAAATATATTCTCTGACTTTTCAAGTACTTAATTACATTTGCTTTATGGTAGACAAATCAATGTTTTCTATACACAATTTAATCACTGGATGGTGGCATGGAGGTCCTCCAAGACTTTAAGAAGAAGGGTCTACCAAATACTAAGACAAAGAAAATACAACATTTGATCACAAACACACAAGGGGAGAGTTCGCTGAATGACTTAAAGATAATACTGTGCTATGTCCATTTCTAGTGAGGAGGCTACTGGAGGAAGCGGTAGGAGAAAAAGAAAAGGAAGCAGAGAAGTGCGGGAGAGAAGAGTCAGGTGAGGGGGAGTTAGAGGAAGAGGGGAGTCAGAAGGCAAAAAAAAAACACACGTGGGAGGCAGGGGGAGAAGAAAAAACAATCACAAGAGAACACACTCAAGACTCACACGCAGTAATGAAGAATATATTGAATTCATTCTGGAGAGAAAAGGAAAGCTGTTCTTAATTAATACTATAAATTGTAGCCCTGAATACACAAGAGCTTAGTTTCTGGCATATAATTCAAATAAAATAAATAAAACACTATCTTGTGTCCTTCAGGCACTTGGTTATAAATATATAGAAAAAAAAAAAGGCTTGCAGTATGTATGTACTGACTCCATATGTTCTCAACAATGAAGAAAGGAGCCAGTGAACAAACAATTCATAAATAACATTAATGAGTCACTCTGCTGCAGAACTTGTAAAAGAAATCCGTAAAAATATTTTATTCGGCCATTCTGAACTACTCCAAATTTATAACTGAACGCATAGTGAAGAAACAGACCTATACCGCGTCCCCTAAAGCAAATAAACGTGCTCTTCTGAAAGCCCCTAAGTGTTGAGAGCAGTGCTATCCGACAGACCTTCCCACAGCGATGGGGACGTTCACAGGCCGGGCCGTCCCACGTGGCAGCCACGGGCCCCACGCAGCGACTGCGTCCTGGAAACGTGGCCGCCCAGACACAGCAGCTGGCCTCTACTTTTAATTACTTTCAACAGCCCCACGTGGCCCCAGGCCACCACACCAGCAAGTGCAGGTTTAGAGTTGCTAAGACAGCCACCCGGCCCATGGCAATCTGTGATGGCAGCTCTAGGAAACGGATGCAGACCTCAGACACAACCAGGCTAAAGAAAAGTCCAGTCAGCGAGCAAGTTGAGAGGTTCCGCTTTAGGATGCATTTGCAAGGATCTCTTTTTTTTTAACAACGGTAGCTGGATACGTTAATGACTAGTAGTGACGCAGGGATAGCTAACATTTCCTGAGCAATTACTGCGTCCCAGGCTTGGTGCTAACACGGCACCTGTGTTATTACATTTAATCCTCACGACATTCCCTGGCAGTAGAAATTAGGGTTATTTCTGAGGCAGAGAGAACCTAGGCACAAGGACATCCAGCTAAAGTCTTACCAAGGATTTTTAGTAGATCTTAACCGAGGAATGGCACGTGGGTGGCACATTTCATGAACTTCCTCTTCCTATTCAATGATCACAGAATGCTATCCAACTAAACCCAGACTTGCAAGAGACCCCGGTAACGACTACTCCCCCAAACCTTCCCCCACGAATCAGCACTGGCATGCACGCATTCCCTTGACAAATATCTGCGAAGGGCCAACAAAGCACAAAGCACTGCTCCGGGGATATAACGGTGGAAAACACAAAGCCCCTGCTTCATGGGCCTTACATTCTAATGGGGGTGAGGGGCAAACCACGGAAACAACTGAAAATGTTCATTTCTTGTCATGACAGATGCTATGAAGAAAATCCAGTGTGGGAGTGGCCGGAGGTGGAGAGGGCAATTTTGCTACGGTGGCCCACGTGAACCTCTGAACAGGCAGCATTCATCTTGGGACCTGAACTCTAAGCCAAGCATCAACAAGAACCCCCAGGGACTGAGGCAGAAGTGACGGTAAATGAGGGCCAGAGCGACAGGACAGGAGGTCAGATAAGTAGAGGAGCAAGATTAGGGGGGACATTGTACCTCATGCTATGCCGTTTAGATGCTATTCTACCTGCACAAGGAAGTCACTGTGGGGTTAAGAGAACTATTTCAACAGCATCGCTCAGGTTAATTCTATTGAAAACGTACAAAGACTACTGTTCACTTGCATTTCTCTNCTGCATTTCTCTATTTCTCTATTATTTGGTCTGAGTCTTTTTCTACTTGCACAGATCTGGCTGGGGTTTTCCTATTTCTAGACCTCCTCCCAAGACACCTCAAATCCTTTTAGAAGAGAGGTTAGTACATTATAGGTACACGTTAATACAGATCCAAAGGAATTCTCTCATGGGCTCTTCTAATTTTGATTGTATGTAAATAGGACAACCTGTCATTACCATTCTAATTAAGAAATATCAGACCAAAACCTCAAAACCACCTAAAAACTCCATCAACCTTTATATATAAACCCTTTCTTACTCTGTTAAGAGCTATACTATATAAAGACTTTTCTTCAAATGTAGGTCTAAACTTTTTATTTTAACCATAATGGGAGTTTAATTCAATAATCAGCATCTGATAGGTTGAAGCTCAATATCAACTTCTCTGCAAAAAAGTGAAACATTTTTCTAAAATTTTTTCTCCAAGCTGTGAAGGAAAGTCCCTACTTCTATACATGGTGTTGTAAGTGAGCTCAATGTCCCAATCTCTAAAATTTGGGGAAGTCCATAGCAGTCACTAATCTAACCTGACTAGAAAAGACACTGAATTCACTACTGAATAAGTGTGCTCAGGAGGTACATAAAAGAATACTGGATGCCACCTGTGGTTTAACTTCTTGAACAAAACCTTCTCGTTTCCCAGTATACCTTTATATTCTTTTCATCTCTTCACTGAGAAAAATTCTTCCCCAATGGTAGAAACAGCCCTTTCTTCAAAAATTATATGGTGCACATTCCACACATCACTAAAAGCTTATTTGCTACCTGAATGGTACCAGTGAGTGACTAACACTCAGTAAGAGATGAAATTTACTAATTGGNCTTTCTTACGCTGTTAAGAGCTATACTATATAAAGTCTTTTCTTCAAATGTAGGTCTAAACTTTTTATTTTAACCATAATGGGAGTTTAATTCAGTAATCAGCATCTGATAGGTTGAAGTTCAATATCAACTTCTCTGCTAAAAAGTGAAACATTTTTCTCTCTAAAATTTTTTCTTCAAGCTGTGAAGGAAAGTCCCTACTTCTATACATGGTGTTGTAAGTGAGCTCAATGTCCCAATCTCTAAAATTTGGGGAAGTCCATAGCAGTCACTAATCTAACCTGACTAGAAAAGACACTGAATTCACTACTGAATAAGTGTGCTCAGGAGGTACATAAAAGAATACCGGATGCCACATATGGTTTAACTTCTTGAACAAAACCTTCTCGTTTCCCAGTATACTTTTATCTTCTTTTCATCTCTTCACTGAGAAAAATTCTTCCCCAATGGTAGAAACAGCCCTTTCTTCAAAAATTATATGGTGCACATTCCACACATCACTAAAAGCTTATTTGCTACCTGAATGGTACCAGTGAGTGACTAACACTCAGTAAGAGATGAAATTTACTAATTGGCAGATAAGGCCAGGCTAGATGGATGCCAAGCAAAATGAGTATCCGTACCAGAAACTTCCTCCTCTTAAATCCAATTAAAATACCTATAAAACTTTCTGTAGTGGGAAAAAAAAAACAACTCTTTCAGCAATTATAACAAAATTCAACATGATGAGCAAAACTGCACAGAGACACATTTGTGGGACATTAGAATATTATAATCCTCTTAAATAATAGGAAAATATTACAAAGTAAAAAAATGACTTTTAAAGTGATACTAAAGTTAAAAAGAGAGTAATAACAGAACCAAAACACAAACGCACATGAGAGATGGAGAACATCAAGTAATAAATAATGCTGTCTATCTCAGGCAAGATGTTCAAGTCCCAAGCCCCAGAACCTGTGACTATGTTTCCTGCCCTAGCAAACAGACCTCACTGATGAGGTGAGATTCACCTGGATTCTCTAGATGGCCCCAACCTACTCCCATGAGTCCTTAAAAGGTAAGTCTTCCCTGCCAGGGACAGAGAGAGAGAGAGAGAGAGACAATGATAAAAAGGTCAGAGAGAGCACCGCTGGCTTTAAACATGGGAGAATGGGCCCCAAGTCACAGAATGCATGTGGCCTCAAAGAGCTGCAAAAGGTAATGAGAAAGACTCTCTCAAAAAGCCTCCAAAAAGAACACAGCCCTGTCAACACCTTGATCTTAGTACAATAAAACCCGTGTCCAACTTCTGGTCTCCAGAACTGTAAAATAATAAATACGTGCTGTGTATTTATTGTGTATTGGGCATAAGCAACTATATCTCTGGCAATTCATTACACATGTGGCATACAAAAGTGATGCATTAATTAAGAAACCAACATATGAGAGCATCAGCATCATGAAACAGGAAAGAAAAATTTAAAAACAAATGCTCTGGGAAAAACAGANGTGCTCTGGGAAAAACAGAACAATATGGGAAAAACTAAGTTAAATGCATCCCTTATATTTAACATTCACTCAACAAATATTTATTGAGCCAGGCACCATACTAAGCACTGAAAGCAATGTAAAATATGAAAACATATAAAATAATAATAAACAAAGTCCCTGGCTTTAAAGGAGTGTCCATCAGAGTAAAATGTAAATAAACTGAAAAGTTGAATAAATCGTTTTCATACTTAAAAAAAAAAGGTTTAAAACAGAAAGACAGAAATGGACACTTTGTCAGACCTCTTCTGAGTTCCTGGGAATATAAACTTTGAGTTTGGAAACCACAGAAGAATCTCATTACTGACTCACCACTCCCCCTGCCCCAAATTTCCAAGTTTCTAATACCACAAAATTATAAAAGGCAATGAAAAATGATAAAAAGACAAATCTTTCCCCTGTGTGAAAATGGGTTGATCTCCTCCTGTTCCGTGGTAGGAGTCCTTGACAGATTCTGGACAGAACTTGTTTGGGAGGTCCTGTGTTTGCAACTCTTTCCCCCCAGTCTGGGGCCTGCCTCTCTCGTTTCCTGATGAGTATCTTTTGAGAAGCAAAAATACTTAATTTTGATGAAGTCCACTTTATCAACCTCTTTTCTTATGTCCTAAGAAACAGTNGTGTGTGCGCGCGCGCGCGCACACACACACGCACGCTCTCCTAAGAAAGCTTCCTAGAAGATTTGAACACTTTACCAAAGATCTACCGATGGCAAATATTCGCATGAAAATACACTGAANTTGTGTGTGTGTGCGCGCGCGCGCACACACACACACGCACGCTCTCCTAAGAAAGCTTCCTAATTCAATATCACCAAAAGGGAGGGGAAAGTGGTAAAAGATTTGAACACTTTACCAAAGATCTACCGATGGCAAATATTCGCATGAAAATACACTGAACATCATCGGTCAAGAGAGAAAAGCAAATTAAAAACTACAGAGCGCTATCCCTGCACAGCTAGTACAACTGCAGAGACGAAAATACCAGCCAGAAGAACTTTGGGTGAGGACGCGAAGCAACCGGAACAGCTGGTGCAGAACAAAATGGTGTAGCCGTTGTGGAAAATACTCTGGCAGTTTCTTAAAAGGTTGAGCAGATGTTTACTACATGACTAGAGGGAATACCACTCCTGGGTAGTGACCCAAGAGAACACAGACATGAATCCACACAAAGATCGACCACGATGCTTACAGGAGCTTGAGTCTTAAGAGCCCTAGATCATAAACAACACAAATTTCTATCAACTGGTGAACAGATCAATTGGGCGCATCCCTAAAGTGAAATAATTCTAGCCAATAAAACAGCAATGAACTATTAATAATCACAACAACATGGGTGAAAACTGAATGCATTAGGCAAAGTGAAAAAAAAGCAAAAAGTAACACAAAATTCTATTTCTATAAGAATCTGAAAAATGGCAAAACTATAAGGACAGAAATAAGAACAGCAGTTGCCAAGGACTGTGGGTACGTGTGTTCACGGGGTGGGGGTGGGGGATGAAAAGATCTGACTACAAAAAGACACAAGGGAACTTTCCGGTGTAATGGAAACATTCTGTCTCTTAACTGTTACTGTGCTTATACAACAGTGTACATTTGTCAAAATGCATCAAAGATAAGTTTCTTTATTAATTATGCCTCAATAAATCTGAATTAAAGTAAGAAAAAAGATCAGTTAAATAACATACAAGAAAATACCTAACAATAATGAATACAGGGCATAGATCACACTGCTTCTAACCATCACTCTTCCAGGCTCCGAGACGCCCCCCCGTCTTTCACCCTGTCCTGCTGGGTCTGACGTAAGCATTCCATGCACTGCAAACCCCTTCTCTCCCCTCACCCTAGCCTACTTATCCCTCATCTGCACTGCTCCAAATACACCTCTTAAACCTTACCCCCCCCATAGGTCAGGACACACTCCTTGCCATTCCTCTCCCTTCCAGGCGCCCTGACCCACACTTGCTTTCCTTTAGATATGTTGTTGCTTCTGCTGAAAGCCTTTCCTCCTCTCCCCATCAAACCACTACTCAGGCTTTCAAGCCCAAGTCCAGGACGGTTTCACCCACGGTGTGCCCACAGGACTTTGTCCCTCTGCACCTTTATCAATGATTATTTGTGCCTCTTCAGATTTCACAGTTTTTAGGGAAAGGACATTTTATTCAGATCTGTGTCTCTAGCAAACGGTTCTTGTCCCAGGCACGGAGGTGTGCTCAACGCTCATTCTACTAGCAAGTGGATGAAATAAAAATCAAAATAATAATAGTAAAGCTAACACAGAGAGAGCACTTATTATATGCCAGGCCCCATACTAGCCACATGACATGTATTAACTGATTTAACCATTCCAAAACTCAGTTCGGTTCTATTATTATCACCCATCCAAAGAGGAAGAAACTGAGGCACAGAAGGGTTAAGTGACTCAAACAAGGTCACACAACTAATACATGGTGCCTCAGGGATATGAACCTATGCATTCTAGTTCCTGAATCCATGCTCTTAACTACTATGATACACTACTTTTTACTTTTTTTTAATATTCAAATAATTAATGAATGTGTACATATACAGGTAAAATTAGAAAAGGCCACCAAAAAAAAACAATGTATCTAAGAAGGTACAAACATCAGAGGGCTTTTAAATTTACAGGTCATTCTGTTAAGATAGTGCCTTTCTGACAATTACAGGTTAAAAAAAAAAGGAATATAACAGACAACATACAGGAAGCCATGAAGTAGAGACAAACAAGACACATTTCTCAAGCTTTGCCCTCAGTATCAATGCCACAATTACTGTGACATTGTTCTACTTCATGAATTCATTTACCTTTTGCAATGTATGACAAAAATCTTCTCAAATATAGCCTCTTTCAAATGCTACTTTATTTATACATGTAATTTTCAAAATTAAAGTGTCCACATTTGAAATACTCACCACACTGCCTGACTTTTCAGTATTAGGGTAGCCTGTCTGAAAAGATGTTTAAATCACTGCAAATCAATCTGGTTAAAAGTCCCTGAGATAAGCGGGCACCTGTGGTAAGCAACATTTTTGTTCAGTTCTCCCAAGAAAGCTGTGAGCTTGCCTGCAGGGCTCACAGCTGGTAAATCAGGAAGTTCTGCCATTTACAAATTTTGTGACATTAAATTATATATTCTGCGGTGAAATGCATGTTTTCAAATGTTATAACCTGTGTATTAATTCAGTTTATTTAGGATTTCTAGAGTACACAATCACAAAGATAAGCCTACTGAATCAGATCAAGTTCAAAAGCAGACCTTGTTTAGTAATTAGCACAGAAAATCAACATAAAATACACAATTTTGTCAAAATGCTTTCCTAAACAGAGTACAAACCAACCTTCCTAGTAAATGTCACACGTATTAATAATGACTCCAGCAATAATGGAGAAATTAAACTACCTTAAGAACTGAAGCAAATAAATACTGTCTTACCCACCTATCCCTAACACCACTTCTAACTGATAGGCACAAAGTATATTTTCTCAAAGTATATCTCAGGCTTGGGAGGAGATTCCAACTAACCAATCTTCCTCTGGTCTTAGGGACCCATCGTACCACATTCTCTAGGACAAGGGATGTTCTAGACTTAAATCAGTACCACTAAGAACTGGAACATAAGCTCTGGGAGGACAGGGATCTTGGATGATCTGATACACTGCCACGTTCCTAGCACTTGGCAGCTATCACATAATAGGTCTCCAGTAAGTTCTTGTTAAAGGAGGAATGATGTGGCAGCCCAGGGATTTGATGGCAGGCTTTTTGAATCCTAAAGTCTACTCTTCTTTTTTTCTACCAACTTTAACAGAGAACATCATGATTTCTGGTTGACTAATCTAAAAGAAACTTTCCTGCCAACAAAGCTGAAGAGAAGGAAAAGAACATTCAAAAGTATAGTCACAAGATCTTGGAACCACCTGCAACTAGATACAGAGTAACCAAAGTAAACAAATAACAGCAATGACTTTAAAAAATGACACTGCATGAAAACTCATTCCAAAGGGGATGGTTAACTGTAACTATCTACCCCAAGAGACATGAAAATTTTCACTGTGAGCTAAAATGTTTCAAGATCCTGAAAAAAATTAAAAAGAACCTGATTCTGTAAAGGTTACCTACAAACACATGTGTTCTAGATATTAAATAAAATTTCATTTAACCATTCTAGGGAAGAAGTTTTGGTAACAAAAATGTCTTTTTATCAAAGACAGGGATGTTTTAAATCTTTTCTCCCTCTTCTCCCAATGTAAAAGAATTAGACATTTTTGTGCTCCAGAACGGGAAAAATGGAGATTACTGCCACCAAAGCCAGTTCTTCTGGACCAAAGGTGGGTAGGTTTTGATACTGTTATTTTCTTTTCATTTACCACCACTCAAATGATATTAATTACAACTACATAATACCAGGAGGCAGTAGGAGAGAGGATAATAAAATGCCTAGAGGTCTGACAACTGACCGCTATGTGCCCTCACAACACTGCTCTCTCTCATTATGAAAACAAATTAAACGTCCCACTTCTAAAGGCTGATACCGACAGAAATTCACGTTCCACCGGTAGTAATATCCTTCTCAATTATTAAGAATCTTCTTTTTTAAACGCTTACTCCATGACTTACCGCAAACATGGGGACAATGTGTCTTTTTAACTCAGGTGTGCACTAAGTAGCTTCTCAGCCCCTAATCCCCCCCCCTTTTACTTCAATCACTTGGTCTAAAGAATTGACACCCCCACCCTGTACTGTAGGGTGACAAGACAAATCCTATCAGACTTCTTAAAGAAACACACAATGCAGGTACATGGGTTCTTTCTTCCACCTCTATTAAAGCCCTGCAGCACACTTATTCTGTGAGGGGAATTTTGTGAGGAATAACAGTTTTCACTCCTTCTACAAAAAAACAAAACAAAACAAAACAAAACTGCAGTACAATCCCTAAAACTAGTTTCTAGGTCAATGAATTTAAATATCTTCATTTTTTTTCACACGTCAGAATTTTTTTCTTCGTCTAAATCAATACAATCATTTCTTTATTTCAGTTAAATTCACTATATTTCAGATGGTTTCTGTTTTTGTAACAATTCTAACAATTACCTTCAAAAACAGGTCTTTTCAGACACCAGTTATAGCTGATTTTGGTTTCCTCCTTCAGATTTTTTTAATTTTAGGTTCTTTGGACATCACTTTTATATATAAAGAGCCAGTTATGATAAATGTTATATGGCTGCCAAAGAAACAATTGCTATAAAAAATGACGATTACAAAGAATAATCCTATATTTTAATAATAACACTAACTGTTGAAGACATAATTAGATTACAACTCAAACACTGTTACTAATAGTGTGATTTCACTTTTGGAAACTTCTCACAACATACTGATTTGAAATTAAAATAAAAAGTCCTTGGTTGGGGGGCACCTGGCTGGCTCAGCTGGAAGAGCATGTGACCTTTGGTCTCAGGGTTATGAGTTCAAGCCCCATACTGCGTGTAGAGATTCCATTTTAAAAAACAAAAACAAAAACAAAACAAAACCCACAATGGGGAAAAAAAAGTCTAAAGGGAATGAACAAAGTTATAATTACCATGTTTCAGTGATGGAACTATGAATATTCTATTTCTATTTTTAAATATGTGATCTTAAGTTATTTCTCTAATTATAAAGAAGCAGAATACACAAATCTAAAGAATTTTAGTGGTAATTAAATGAGATTTGGTGACAGAACAAAAAGGGTGCTAGACTAAACGGGGAGGGGAGAGATGTTATTTGCCAAAGCCATAAGTTCATATCATCACTGAAAATCGTCTTCCCCATTATCGGCACTGGGAACACTCCCTTAGAATCTCCCCTACATCCTGACATATACTGAGCTCTGCACTGCACACAGTGGAGTTCAGGAAAATGTTATGGTAATGTACACAGAGAAGAGGCTGTGTCATACTAAAGAAGTTATCCTATTCCAGTAACTGAACGCCTAGAGATGGAATTTAAGATGAATCCTATGCTTTGCCACATTCCATCCTAAAACAGAATTCTAACGAGTTTCCTATTTCCCTAACACAGCAGGACTATGTTTATGGAGAAAGTTAGTCTCACATGAATAGATAACTCAGGAGTCCATATTCATGTCATTCCTTAAACCAAGAGAAATCAAAAAGTAAACAGACAAATGGTGAAAACAAACTAAACTTCTCAAACATTCAGGTTCTGTTTAACACGAGAATGTTTGTTCAAAGATTATTAAATTTGCTAGTGGGGCAAGGATTTGACAGCAGAAAACAAGTTCATTACACTGAGAATACAGTATTAAAAGTTGTTGATAACAGGGCATCTGGCTGGCTCAGTCGGTAGAGTATACAACTCCTGATCTCAGGGTTGGGAGTTCGAGCCCCACACTGGATACAGAGACTAATTTAAAAAAAAATCTTCAAAAAAACAGAAGTTGTCAACAGTACTGTTGTGTATCAAACAAGGAAAAATCCAATAAATCTCATTCCAGATGCCAATTACTCATACTATTTTTCTATGAGTGTACAAAGTCTTTTCTTAAAGAGGATTCCTGAGCATACTGAGCACAGCCATAGAAGAATGGTGGGGAGGAGGAAGTACCACCACGTGGCCAGCAAATAAATACTGATTGAATGCCAGCGACCTCTGGGCATACTGTTGAATAAGACCAGTAACAGACAGCAAGTCTCCTGACTTCACCATGCTAAGAGCAGGAAGATTCTTTCATTCAGTCAGTCTCCAAACACTGAGTGCCTGGATGTCAGGCATCCAGTAACAAAGTCTGAAAAGTGGTCACTGGGAAGACAATAATTTAAGTAAAAGGTGGCCTTTATCATAAAATTAGGTAAGAGCATGTAAAATCACAGCCCCATGAGATGCGGAGAGGGCAGATGACATGTAAGCACAGCCGGCAAAGGGAGCGGAGGCACGGGATGACGGGAAGACCGCCCTGAGTGGTCAGAGGAGGCTCTACAGAGTGGGCAACGGTGGCGCACAACTCCGGGGATGAGGGCACAGTCCAAAAAAAAAAAAAAGCGCAACTGTGTACTGGGGAGAAGACAAGGAGTTCAGTGGGATGGGAAAATTACAATGATGTGGCAAAGAAATGGTGCTGGACAGGCAGACAAAGCCAGGTATTAGGAAGGGACTTAAATTCCGTATGGCTTTTTAGTGTGTTTGGTACTTTTTTTTCTTAATGAGAGAATCGAGAACATATTTTTGTGCTACAGTAAAAAAGTTACAGAGACATGACGAAATTTCAGCAGCAACGGGGCCAGTATGTTGAGGAGAGATCGTCGGAAGTGTAGCATAGCTTGTAAGTAACATGGAAAGAGCAAATCAAATATGGACCCAGCACACGTTTCAACAGCCTAAGATGTTCTTTTGTCCCCTTCCGGTATGAGCTTACCCCTATGATGCTCAGTCCTTTAAGGTAGTCCTGCCGAGGCTGGGCTTGAGGAACACATCCAGCTAGCACTATCTTCTTGTTCTCCTCTTGAGCTTTTCTGAAAGATTGAAGAGAAAACAGTGTGATCCTTTTGCTCACAAGTGTACCCCTGGAAACTGATGTTATTGCATATAAGTTGTCCAAATCCTAACAAGGTCTTCTACCATGAAATCAGATTTTCTTAAAACAGCTGAAAGAAAACATATTATAATAAGACCCCTGCACTACACATCTATTGATCATACCACTAGAGAATACAACAGCCATCCAACCTGATCATGTCTTTTGTTATCATTCCATCACAAAACCAACAAATTTACTCATACAGAATTCTCAAAGACATAAATCATGCTTAAAAGCCACTTTCTATTGAAGGGCATCTCAGCTCCTTCCACAGTTTGGCTTCGGTGGATAAAGAAGATGTGATCCATATATACAGTGGAATATTACTCAGCCATCAGAAAAGATGAATACCCAATATTTGCATCAACGTGGATAGAACCGGAGGGGATTATGCTAAGTGAAATAAGTCAAGCAGAGAAAGATAATTATTATATGGTTTCATTCATATGTGGAACATAAAGGAATAGCACAGAGGACCAGAGGGGAAGGGACAGAAAACTGAATGAGAAGAAATCAGAGATGGAAACAAACCATGAGAGACTCTGGACTCCAGGAACCAAACTGAGAGTTAGAGAAGGGAGGGGGGTGGGAGGATGGGGTGACCAGGTGATACGTATTAAGCAGGGCACGTGTGGTGATGAGCACTGGGTGTTGTATGAAACTAATGAATTGTTGAACACTACATCAAAAACTAATGATGTACTATGTCTTGGCTGAACATAATAATAATTAAGAAAAAAGCCACTTTCTAGACAGACAAGTTAGCCATTCATAGAAGTTGTTTTAAATATTAGTGAAAATGTACCTAAAACTCATTCTATGATTTTCCAGTGTTATGACCAATATAAAAATTAAAATATACTTTCAAGACATTGAACAGAAGTTTAAAAAATAGAAGGTATAATATCCCCTCTATCCTGGGAATTCACACAACTCCCCAGTTCTGCTCCCCAGAGACCTATGTTTAAGCTTATCGGGTGCTTATGCTAATGTCCAGCCCAGCCCTCCCATGTGCAAGCATAATGTGTAATTGGACCTGGGTTCAGGACTTAACACGTAAAGATGAAACTACATTTTGCTTTACAAATACATCTTGTATCTTTCCTTTCACATCTTTACCTAAAGCTCAATCTCATCCTTTTACCCATTAGAATGTGGATATACTATAACTTAATGGTTCTTGTTCTGACAGCATTCAGGTTGTTGATAATCTTTCAAATTACAGACGATTTTACAATGAGCATGCATATACATACACGCACACACTATACACACATTCATGCCTGCATATATACATGTACATATATATGTGGATGGATAGGTATCTTTGAATATTTGAGAAAGTGTCTATGGATTTTGGATTTTTGTTTTATGTTTAAGGATCTATGCTAAGATGTCCAATTATTTCCCTAGCATAAATGCTAAGAAGTAGAAATGCTGATTCAAAGGTATACAGGTCTGGTTATTTAGAACATCTTTACTTAGGAGGGGTTGGGATATATTTTAGGCATTACTTATTCATCTCACATATGTGTATACAGCAAATACTGACTGTGTGCTAGAAGACAGTGGTCAACCAAACAGAGCTGGTATCTTTTTCTAGAAACTGTTCACATCCTTTGCCCATTTTAAAATGAAATTTTCAAGTCTTCAATTCTTTTTCAAGTATATGGGTTTTGGGGTTATAGTCATGCTTTGTTTTCTGTGTTTGTTTGTTTTTTTAGATGCTCAGTTCTAGGCTTTATGCACCAAACTGTATAGCTGGCCCCAATGGCAATCTTTACCTTTCTAAAACCAACTGAGGAAGTTAAGGGTATCAGCAGCACAGTTTCGGGACATGTAACTCTTAGAACACACCACCATGAAGTGAAAAGTCTCTACACCTGGCACACTCTTGTTTTTTTCAACCTTTTCAAGAGTACAAACTCAGAACTGGCGGCCAAAAAAACCCCTGGGATTAACAGAACTAGCTATTTGTGATCGACAGCCACATTAAAACCTCTGGAAAGTATGCAGAGAGTAATTAAAGAGTAAGTAGAGAATAAAACACAATTTTAATACATCTGTAAGTGTTTCAATAACTTATTAGCGAGCTCTGGTATGATTTTTCCATTTGGAATCCTGGGGAAAAAAACTTTTTAATGGAATTTAAAAAAAAAATCTGCATTTGACAGATTGCTTAACATATTCAAGAGAATTACTGCCTGGCTCTACCACCTGGTTTTACTTTTTTATCAGTGCTGTGCACATCACTACACACAAACAGTTTTCTTTTGGTAAACATGAAACACCTTATCAAACAACAACAACAAATTTTTTCCATTTACATTAACAATCTATATGAGGAAGTAACATCTGGTTTCCTCAAGAATTTTAACTATAACACCCAGAATCACAGCAAACATCCAAGAGAGTCTGTAAGGTCACCAGTAATTACATTCAAATTAAAAGGCCTCCCTCCCATAATGTGACTCAATTACTTAATTATTAAGCACATCGAAGACATGAGGTTGAGAGCTGAAGGGAACACAGTAAAGAAGACATGAGCTCTGTACTCAACAAGCAGATGGTTTATAATGGAGGAGATGGAAAAGAACACCAACACCACAGCAGCAAGTACAGTGCCCCTAGTAACAGAACGATGCACAGGCAACAAATACATCATGGAGAAGAAAGGAATATGCAGACAGAAAGAGACAGTACAAGGATTCCAAGCAGACTCCTACAGTCGTGGGAGAAGATGGAACTAGGGCAGAGGAAGCACCAGGCAGCTACTCCAGCACGGACAAAGACAAGAAGGTAAAAAGTAGAAGGAAAGTATTCCACTACAGAACTAGTTTAGGGAGACTAGTAAAGCTTCAAGTAAGAAGGGGACTTAAGAATGAGGCTGGAGAGTTTCTATTTAAGTTAGTGGGCAATGGGGAAGGCTCTGGTGACAGCGTGGACATAGAGTGGAACCAAACTTTAAGAATAGGATACTGGTGGCAAGATATAAAATGAAACACAAGGGGAAAAGAAACCAAGAGGTGAGGAAATTTATGTAATACTCCAGGCAAAAGGATGTGGCGACTGAATGCATGTGGAAAATCCAAAAAAAAAGAAAGATTAGAGGTAAGGAAATTAGTTCTCTTGCCTGAATACACTTGAGGAAACCCCAAGGAGGAATCAAAAATCTAAGAGGGATCAGCAAACATCTTCTATAAAGAGCTACATAGTCAACAGTTTAGGGTGTGCTACTCACAGGTCCTCTGTTGGAAGAGTCTTAACTCTGCCACCTTAATGCAAAACCAATCATACATAATACACGTGTGTGTGTGTGTGTGTGTGCTCACGCACATGCACATGTGTTCCAATAAAGCTTCATTTACAAAAATAGGCAGCAGGTCAGCTTTGGCTCAAAGAAGCAGCTGGCTAAGTATTGAGAGAGAAGGCAACAAATTCTCAAAGGACACACTAAATCTGAGGTTCCACTAATGCCCATCAAGTTTCTGGAAATTCAAGTCACCAGCTGGAAACAAAGCTGGGGGGAGATTTTTGAAATGTACTCTAACGTGACTGTTCAAAACAGTGGACAGAACAGACCCTAAAGGTGTGGAGAGAATCCAATTGAGTACAAAACATTAAGGCTCTTTAAAGATGTAGAAACATTCCCACAGAATAAAAAAATGTGAGCATGGAAAACAAAAAGGAGGTAATGTCACCACTGACAGCCACACTTCAACAATAATCATGGCTAGCACTTACACGGCACTTCATCAAGTTAACCATTACATCGTTAGCTGTATTTGAAACAGTGCAGCCAATACGTGTAATAATCCAGGGAAAATCTTCTCGTGACATTATAAACACTAAATCAGCTCATAAAACAGTCCAAGTCCAAGGCTGATTTTAAGGGAGTAAGCAGAACACCAGAAAATTAAGAGAGAAAATTCAAAATAGAGATGCTTGCGTAAGTAATTTAGTTAGAATACTATTTCATGCTTTTACAGAATTTGGACTTAAATTGCTAGGGTAGACTGGAACTATAATCAAAGCAAAAATCATAGCCCGTTATGGAATATTAATGCCACATTTTATATATGACCAAATAAAGTAGCAAAAGTTTTAACACAATTTCTCTGAGTCCTCTTTTTCTAAATATTCCCTTTTTACATCCCGTTCTTTTTGTTTGGTGAGCTTTATTCAGGTTAATAAAAGCCTGTAAAACAATTTCTTTAGAAACAAACCCAGCACACATGCATTTTTAAAAGCTTTTATCCTTCAAAATATGAATGTTGGTAACAAAAATACCTTAAGAAACTTTAAAGTAGCATGAATTTCTATGTCCTCATTTTAGACAGCCTTGAAATGTTAATTAAAACAAAAATTACATGTAAAGTTAATTCAATATAATCATTCTTATTTTCTTGAAACACACTTCTAAATTAGAGACGTACCCTTGACTAGAGCACTAACTTGAATAATGCAGAAAACATAATCTTTCCCTCTTTTCTGCCAACTACTAAATATAAGAAATAATTTGTACAGAATCTTAAAATTCACAAAAGCATAGAAAATAAAGATGATGTATTATCATTTGCTGTATTTCACAAAAGAGAAAGGTAAGGAGGTGCCTGGGTGGCTCAGCTGGTTAAGCATCTGCCTTTTGCTCGGGTTATGATTTCGGGGTCCGGGGGTCAAGTGCCACGTAGGGCTCCCTGCTCAGGGGGGGAGTTTGTTTCTCCCTCTTCCTCTGCTCCTCCCCATCACACTTGTACTCTCTCTTTCTCTCTCAAATAAATCAATAAAATCTCAAAGAGAGAGAGAGAGAGAGAGAGAGAGAGAGAGAGAGAGAGAGAGAGAGAGAAATTGTGATTCTAGAAGATACAATAATTACGGCCCAAAGTCCACACTTTGAGTTAGTACTGGAGCTGGGATGGGCGCCCAAGATTCTCTGTTCCTTGAAGATCAGATCTCAGGACATGAACTTGGGTTTTGATTGTGTAATAAAAATTAGAGCAAATATTTCTTGATTAAACCACCCAGAAATGTATAGGGATTATAACAGATCAAAAGTCTTCAAAGTAGAAACACAGTATTTGACAGTTCCCGTTTTCCTGAGTTTTGTGCACGGTCTAAAAGTGGAGTAATAAACTCCTGTATACATCAAGAAAAACAGTTCTCTACAAGCAGTGGATTGGGAGGAAACGTAGCTTCTCTCTCCATGTTCTTTTCTCCTATTCCTTACATCCTTTCTGCAACCAATGCTTAAGCAATGTAAAAACACTCATAATAATGACTAGGTCTTCACCCGAAGTTTTCTTTTATGAAAAGGTTATTTCTTAAATATATATCTGACTTTTACATTTCTTTTGGGGGGTGGGGGGAAGGGGCAGAAAGCGAAGGGAAGGGAGAGAGAATTTAAGCAGGCTCCACACCAAGCACAGAGCCCGACACAGGGCTCAAGCTCAGGATGCAATCACGACCTGAGCCAAAATTAAGAGTCAGACCCTTAACGGACTGAGCCACCCAGGCACCCTTAATTTTTACATTTCTAAGCGCATACTGATATAATCATAAAAAAATCCTCCTCACAACAGCACTAAAAAGAGAGTCAAATTAATCTGTTTCTGTACAAAGGAAGCACAGTCTTTGCTATTCTGCAAGTGAGTGCTCTGCACTTAAATATTCAAGGAAGCGAAGATCTACCAGAAGCACTCACAGATAGGCAAAAGTTATGGGAAACTCAGAAAAACACCTCAGCAAATAAGGATCTGTGTGTGTGAGAAACTTCGATAACCTGATGCCTTTTCTAATTCCGGAACAAGGAGCTAAGGAAGCAGGTCGTCTACAGCAATGCCACTGTCTACCTGTGTAACTACGGTCAGGACTTGGAGAAGTGGGCTGGGGGCTGCCAGAAGCTGAAAAATCAAGTTACTCTAAGACTTGATGGGATTTTTCAATCTAAAAAAAAGTCATCCAACCAGTTATTCAAATATGTAACTGGGGATAGCTGGAGACATTCAAATCCAAAGTAACTGAGCTACAGTCTCAGGATCTCAAGACTCCATTGTATTTTAACGAAACAAAAAATAGAACATAACTGCACATTTTATGCCTCAGAAGAAAGAATGTTATTGAAAGGGGAGTAGTCCTCACTGCACACAGAAGAGTCCAAAGGGTAAACACTTCCTAACATTTGTAACAGTGAAAGCAAAGTCGGCACCCGGGGCAGCTGAGCAGAGACAGAGCAGTCATTTCTTCAGAGTGAATCCAGGCACAACAAACTATACCCTGATGAACTGGCCATACAAAACCAGTCGAGAAATTCCCACTGGAGTTCATGTCCAGTGAGTTTGCTTATTATGCTTACTGCCAGTACCAAGAAGAACTTTTGTCTATTAATAAAGTCAATAATTCAGCATTTCATATCTGCATTCTATCACTCCTTCACTCACCACATGCCAGACACAAGCAAAAAGAAAGATAAAAGGACAGTTCCTGATCTCCAGCAGTTCACTGTCTAGTGAGAAGAAGGTGGCTTTACAGCCCAGGTTCCATTGCGTGAAGAGGAAGACCAGAGGTCTGGAAGTGGCAAGGAGAGCTGTGAGGAGCCCTGTGGGAGAATCAGCACGCACGCCGGCAGAGACTCCAGGGCACGTGGCTGTAAAGGACCGACGGCCTTCTCTGCAAGCAGCGCTGCGTAACCCTGACACCCAACGAGGTCCCCGAGGGACGCAGTCAGGGATACAGAGGAGGCTGAGCAAAGCGGACCGTGGTCTTCCTCCTTCTTGTCCACTACAACCTGTTACTGCGCTTGTACGTGCTTCATGTAGCAAAGATCTGTGAAAGGTTTTGTTGGAAGAAAGGATTCTGTGACTTTAAATTAAGGGGTCAAAAAAGGTGAGCATAGGACACAGACTTTTTCTCAGCTCCACTGCCCTAACTGCCAAGGGCACAGACTTTTGTGAAGAGGTTAAGGGTATAAGGAAAGTTGGATCATTATAGAAAAATGGAATTTCACCTGATGGTAGGTATTAAGAAGGGCACATATTGCATGGAGCACTGGGTGTGGTGCATAAACAATGAATCTTGGATCACTGAAAAAATAAAATTAAAACAAATAAAATGTAAAAAAAAATGGAATTTCAGTGAACAAGTTTTAAAAAGAAGCTACAAGAGAAAAGCGTAGGCAGAAGGGGGTGAGACCAAACACAGGAGGGATAGGAAGAAGCCCAGGAAAGAAGCACAGTAAGAAAGCACCAGGTTAAAAAAAAAGAAGAAGAAAGAAAGAAAGCACCAGGTAGACCTAACTAGCTTTATGGCTCTAGACGGAATCAAGAGGTTTCTCTCTGAATCCTGCCAGGCTAGCTCCTAAAAGTCACTCTCTCTGCAAGTCAGGAAATTAGCACTTCCTCAGAAAGGGGGGCTTCTGAGGGGAATTCTTCTAATTCTGGGATGCTAGCTGCTCTTGACCATGGTCACATACGGCTACATAAGAAGCTGAATTAGTGAGCTTGGCTATTATGAATTCGGTCCCCAGGCCCATTTAACTCTAGGTCTGTCTACAAAAAATCAAGGTTCTGAATCAGCAAAACTAAGGATCATACCCTGAAATATATTGACAGCACCTAGTTATGCCATATGGACGGGCAGCTTGACAGGACATACATTTCCACTGCTCTGAAACTGAGACCTCAATCCCACAAGACAATTAAGCAGCCACACTATCTGGTTTCTAAAGCTAGTGGCTTAAAGGTCGTATCAGAAGGACGGAAAGCCATAGGTTTGTTCTCAGATTCAGAAATTCAGCGTCAAGACACTTGGGCAAGTTAACGGTAAATCAATGAATAGCAAGTCCACCCTCCCGGTTGTTTTTCCAAAACTCACAGAATTATTCTTACTACATCCCATTCTCTTACACTCAGTCCGTCGGCAAACCCCGCTCACCTCAAGAGGAGGCCCAGCTTCCAACCACATCTCACCCCCTCCCGGCTCCCACCCTGGGCGAAGCCAGCGCTATCTCTCCCCTGCGTCCTTCTACCTCTGTCCCCTTACCGTTCCTCAGTCAGCATCTCTGGAAAACGTAGGCCAGAACAAAGCACCCTCCCCCCAATCTCCTCGTGGCTCACTCTCTCACGAAGATGAAAAGGCAGAGCTCTTCAAAATGACCTCCAAGGCCCTGCCTTCTTCCTCCCTCCCCTGCAACTCCAGTGACACCCACCGCTCTCTCCCCGCCAGCTCGGTTCCAGCCACGCACACCCTCCGGGTCCTCCGGGGCCCCGCAGAAGTCCACGTGGTCGCCTCCCTGCCGCTGCCGGGTCCTGGCTCGTGGACCGCTGTCACTGAACCCGCGGTGCGGCACGGCACGGCCGTCATTCCCTTCACGATTGCCTCCTCACACCGCCTCGCACCTTCTCCTCTCCTAGAGTTTCCAAAAGTTTTTAAATAGTGTGTTCCCCGACCTGCCCCACCGCGAGCGTGTGACTCTCCGTCAGTGAAGCGTCTGCCCTCGGCTCAGGGCATGATCCCGGGGTCCTGGGATCGGGTCCCACCTCGGGCTCCCTACTCGGCGGGGAGCCTGCTTCTCCCTCTGCCTGCTGCTCCCCCGGCTTGTGCTTTCTCTCTCTCTCTCTCTCTCTGCTAAATAAATAAATAAAACCTTTAAAAAATGAAGAAGAGAACGTGGTATACTGTAGTAGCAAGAAGGGGAAAGGGGACACTAAAAGTCCAACCAGAGGCTACAGAGGAACAGGACGGGCACCTGAGAAACACTGTAGCGAAGAGACCAAGCACAGACTCTGCAGCCAGACGGCCTAGGTTCAAATGCGGGCCCTGGTTACTGTGTAACGTTAGGTGAATCAACCTCTGCGAACCACAGTTTGTTCACTTGTAATACAAGTTCTTACCTCATGAAGCGGTGAGACTTACATGGGGTAATACAGAAAAAGCACTTTTAGAAAGTGCTGGCACACAGGAAGCGCGTTTTAAAGCTCACTATTATTTGAGAGCCTTACAGCGATCTACAAGCCCGGAGTGGACAGACGGCGACAGGACACAGGACACGGTTATGGGAAAACACCGAGTCAGAGAACAGGATGGAAACGCGTCCCACTTACACAAAGGAGGTATTAAGAAGGCATATGCATAGAAGAAATCCTGAAAGGAAACATTCCAACTTGTAAACCACCACCACCTCCGTTGGAGAAGGAAGAAAACAATGACGGAGTTAAGTCTGCCGCTACAACAGGGCCGGGAAGGATTCCCGGGAATCCAGACCAGCTCCAGGGAGGTGTCATCCCAGGATCAACGCCTGTCCCGGAGGCCATTCGTGGCGTGCTCCTCCTTACATACTTTCCGTACTTGCCCTGGGTCACCTCAAAGAGCTCCCCAACAGTCGTCGAGCTCCTCCTAGATGGGATGGTTGCCCAGTTGAGTAGATTTTACCCAAATGGTCCATACTTCCTATAGTATCCCTTACAAGTGGTCACGCGACTTCTGCTTTACTTCCCTGGAGGCATGGAGCTCAGTATTTCAGTTTCCTATGTAATCACTGAACACCTGCTTTGGGCCGTTACTTTGTTTTTTTGTTTTTTTAAAGATTTTATCTATTTATTTGACAGAGAGAGACACAGCGAGAGAGGGAACACAAGCAGGGGGAGTAGGAGAGGGAGAAGCAGGCTTCCCGCTAAGCAGGAAGCCAGATGCGGGGCTCGATCCCAGGACCCTGGGATCATGACCTGAGCCAAAGACAGACACACTCAATGACTGAGCCACCCAGGCGCCCCTGGCCATTAGTTTTTACTTGTAAAGTTCACCTCCAGATAGCTTCCACCTGTTTGCCCAAATTCACCTTCTTTTACCCTCAAAGCCTTATCCCCTACACTGGCCTACATCCCAAACCATGTTTGATCAAAACAACGTGCATCCATTATAAAGGAAATGTCATAAAATATTTGTATGGCAGGCTCACATCTCCTATTGCACAAAATATGGTGAATCTAATTGAACCTGTAGCTGATTGCCTTAGTCACTGCAGATACAGAATTGCACATCTGTATGAGACACCCGCAACTTTCTAGCCCTGTGATTTCATTTTGTAAAAGAGAAAATGGAGGATCAGAAAGATGAAATCGCTTGCCCAAGGTCAAAGTAAAGACAGGACTGACAGTCATCCATCACTGCCCTTTGCTTCACTATAATGGTGTCCGTACCAGGGGTTACCAAGATCTGTAAGGCTGTGTGGCCCCATAACCTCAGGAAACTATACAGATGGATTCTTCTCTTTTTTCGGCTCTTCCCTCTCAACATGTCATTTCTGACTTGTCTACTCAACTCTCCCACCGCCACTTGTAACTGCCATGCAGTGAATTTATGAAACTTCTGGGGTAAATAAGGACCAATCAACAAACTCTTTTTATACACCAGTTTCATAAATTCATTAGTGAAATATTTTGTGCCTATTATGTGTACAGAATATGGGCTGAAGCTTGTCAGATATCAAGAGGAATTTGTGCTTCAAGAAATACACATAAAGTTGAAAAGACCCAAAAAAATATATGCAAATTGAAGAGAAATACAAATGGACATTTAAGTACAAGGCTGGTACATTAATAAGTACAAATATATTTACAGACTTCTTATAATCTTAAAAAAGAGGTCACCAAAACTTTAAATAAAAAAACTTACCAATAGAAAAGGGGGGATAATCCAGATGTATAAATACATACAACTGTATATAAATCATACACATATAGTACTCTACCAACATGTTGTATACATTATAAAACGTACCTTAATAATAAGATTTTTGTAATGAATTATTGCAAAAGAAAATCAGTGTTCTGGGTTCAAACAGGGAGAAGTGACTGCAGGCTCAAATGAAGGATTAGCAAACCTAAAATCTGGTGTAATGCTAACAGTCACCTAGAACCCTCTTGGGCGCCTGGGTGGCTCAGTGTGTTAAAGCCTCTGCCTTCGGCTCAGGTCATGATCTCAGGGTCCTGGGATCAAGGCCCGCATCGGGCTCTCTGCTCAGCAGGGAGCCTGATTCCTCCTCCCTCTCTGCCTGCCTCTCTGCTTACTTGTGATTTCTCTCTCTCTCTCTCTCTCTCTCTCTCTCTCTCTCGCTCGCTCGCTCGCTATCAAATAAATAAATCTTTAAAAAGAAAGAACCCTCTTTAGTCATTGAAGAGGACCAGAATATGCCACATAAAATACAGCACTTTGCCAGGAAGATTATTTTGAGCTGAAGGCAATTAAGAAACAGCAGGCTCAGGAAAAGAGACCCCCTGCCCAATTAGCTAAGAGAAGGATATAAATTTCCACTTGTAAAGGCATCCCGCCTCCAGTCCCAGGAAACGAACTACTCCAGAGACAACTCAGACCGCCTGGCTCTTCTGGATCACCAACCCTTCTACACAGCCCTGATTTACCATGCATTTCCTAATCACATTACTGTCATTTCCCTATCCCAAAGAAACCCCAAGCCCCTTCTCCTTTATCTAAACTCTTCTCTCTTTCCTTATCACCTTTGTTAAGATGGTATATAATCTCCAAATTCTAGCCTCCTGCTTGAGTCATATTTCTTTATGAATAACCCTATATACCTAAATCTTCTTTTTTTTCCCCCATTAATGCATTTTTATCACATTGATTCCCAGGCCCTAGTAGATGAACCTAAGAACAATGAAGGGAATTTTTTTTCCTCCCCTACATCATGAAGTTTAAAGTTCTGTGTAACTTCCTGTATAACTTTTGGATCCAAGGAAAAGTAAGAGGAGCGAGGCCCAGGAAAATCTGACCACTGGATAGGGGAAACCTCTCCACCTTTAAAACTGCATTTAAGACTCGCCCAACACTTACCATTTGAATCAATCACTTCCTTCTTGTGAAGCTAATTAAAGTAAGTAAAACACTTCTTCCTTAAAAGGATTAACACAAAAAATATCCCAAGGTTCTGACAGATATATTCCTATTATGGAGAATTCATTTCATAAAATGAAAAGCAAATCTGTAATTAGTTCACCTCCCCTAAGATCATAGCAAACACTTTAGATGGTAATATTCTGGGATGGAGCAAAGAAACAAAGGAGGAAGGAAAAAGGGAAAGAAAGCAATCTCCAGAGTCTATGAACATATCAGGAGACCTTAATCAAGTGACACTGAGAAGAGACGCCCTGATCAGCTCTTACATCTATTCAATTCACTGTCCAATCTGCACATCTCACTGTACTTTATTCTAATTATCACATTTACCAAGAAAGATGAAAATTAAATTACAACAGGAACCTCCATATTTTGAGGAAGGAATGAGGGAAATACACACTTTGGGTTCCAACTACAAACTGAACAAAGGGATCAAAGTTTGGAAGGAAAATGCGCAGCTGGGTTTATCTCTCATGCCTCCTGAATACCACGTGAGCCAGAGTACCTAGTTTCTGGGGGGAGACCACCTGCATTTAGAATTGGCCTATATAGTCTGAACAAAAAGTTATCAGAAACTTATAAACAGTTCCTAAACGAGATTTCCAAGTTCTTCATGCCTTTCTCAAAGCCACTCTTCCCACGACGAGTAAATACAGAAGCTGACCCCCTAGAGAAGGCAACAGGAAAGCACTTTGTTACTGAAAACCACATAGTAAAAAAGGCGCCCAAGTAAAAGTAAGAGCTGTCTCCTTGACTAATTTCATACAGTCATGGAATCCCCGCCCACAGGCCAAGGCAACAGAAGAGAAGCTTCCTTCGAAAGTGCCTTTATTGGGCTTCCGTAAGCCTGAACTCCCACGTGATCAAGAGGTTTCACTGGAGGGGCAAGAGGCAAAGACCGAGCATCCCAGGGCACTATCAATAACTCATTTGTAACATATTCTAGGTGGACGGGCTAATTCAGAAAAATCACTGTCCTAATTCTCTGTCCTGCTCCTACCACAAAGGATTCAGAGCGTTCAGCACTGATTTATCCTACTGTGACTGCGACAACAGACCCTTTTCCCCGTACAGGACTATGAGCTCGCAGAGGGCAACCCCTGGATGTGACTCACATTACACACCTCAGAACACACTTTCAAAAGACTTCCTGAAATTTAACAAATAAAAGAAAAGCTAAGACTAGAAAGTAACGTTAGGGTCAATCATTAACTAAAGTTGTGATTAACAAGCCATGCTTAGGTCTCTTAAAATTTAATAAAGCCACCATTAAACAGGAATAGATCTTTTCCATCATCAGAAACAGATGATCCAATCAGATGAACTAATTACATGCGATTAGTGTCAACACCATTTACCTAAATTTGAATTTTACAGTACATCCTAGCAGCATTTTCACTCTAACAGATCAAATAAACAGTTTATAAGAATTACTATCATATTCTTAAGAATTATTTTCTTAGTATTTATAAACAACATGATTTTTCCCTTAACTCTCTACTTTGTCCCCTCCATCACTCCTTCGTACTGGGGTCATGTCAAAAGGACTCAAAAGCCCATCTGCAAGGGGCACGGTGGTCAAAGATGGGACAGTTTGAACCTGGTTAAGAACTGCAATTAACTGAAGCCCAATTCATGAGTTTCTAATGATATATTTAAAAAAAAAAAAAAGCAGTTATCAGTCACCTTCTGAGAATGACAGGAAACTAATTCATTATCTTGGAAACCGGGCAAATAAAAGACTCTAAAATGTATTGTTCCTTTTCCTGTGAAATGTACTAATAAACAAACAGTAAATGAGGGGAATCATCCTATAAAATTATTACAGCCAAATTATGACAAAAAGGTGATATAATAAAATATCACCATTTTCCACACCCACCGCAAAGAAAAGAATGAATCTGGACATTAAGCATCTCTGGCTGGTCACATCGGGAAACAAGAAATACGCACACAGGGACAGAACACAAGGCAGACCAAAGCCAGCCCAGGCCCCACTGCCACCTCCAGGCTGCAGGACGGACAGAGCCAGAGAACCACGGTGAGCTGCTCCCTGGATACGGCAGCAGCACACTCCAGACTCCGGCGCGGGTTCTAAGGCAAACTGAGGAGGACAGGTGCGGATTAAGAGAGATTTAAAACACGTATGGAGTTTTTAAGCATGAGCAGTCGATTGAACTTTACTGTCTAAGAAGAAACCGTGGGTGACAAAGCAGTAAGAAGGGATGGCTACTACAAAAGTCAAGACTGTGGAGGCTGGGGGGGGGCTGCGGGGGGCACCTGTGGAAATGCGGCAGGGTTACCAGTGTGGCTCAGCAACGGGCTCCTTCTTACACTGGCCGGGGGCTACAAGGCAGTCTGCCTGAAAACACTTCACTAACCTCTCTCCGTTTCTGTGATTTGTAAATCTCTGATTGCATTTTGTAATAAAGGAGTTAAAAATAAAATGAATATCTAATAAAAAAATACTCTAGAACTAAATAACCAGAAATTCCCCAGTCAACAAAAAGGGGAAGAGAAATGACACTGTGGTGGCTGTCTCTAAAGTCTCTTGAACCCTCCTGCATATCTCAGAAGCCACCTGAAAGTGGTTTTAACCCAGGGGGTGTAAACAGGATGTCACAGTTAGCTGGAAGCATCCCGATGTATGCTTGTAGAGACAAAACTGCATTCTGGCCTCTGACCATCGTAGTCAGAGGTCACTGGGGTGACAGGGAAAAGACCAAGTAATTCAGAATTATTCACAAAGAGATTCCAAAGAGAACGTGTGTATTTTTTGTATTTTGTGGAGACTGGTGAACATCTTTCCCCTGGAAAGGACAGGAAGATTAGAAGCAAGGAGAGTGCAGAGAACACATATCTGTCTGCTCTGCTGCGCCTTGTATGTGCAGCCTCACTGGAACTTTCTGAGAGCACACATGTAAGCTCCAGAAGGTCCAAGGGGGAGCACTCCAAGCTGACGGCCCAGAGACCTGAGCTCAGGTCCTGGCTGTGCCACAAATACACAGTTAGACCAATCTTCCTCTCTGAGCCTCATTTTCTACAAAGACATGGAAAGGGTGAAAGAAGATCAACTCTGAGGCCGATTCTAGCACTACAAATCTATGATCGTGACACGGAATATTTGTCCCCAAAAGTAGTATTGCCCACCAAAATTCAACGAGGCTAGTATAAAACAATGGTAGCAAATGATGTCATTAGAAATTATTTTCTTTTACAAATATTTACATTTTTATTAGAAAAATGTAAAATTTATTTGAAAACTCCCCCCAAAAGCTGCAATCTATGTGCAGCTTTTTATATCCAGCTGATACAAGAAGAAACTTTCTTTAGTAGATTTGAAAATTAGCAAATAAAAAATGTAAGTAAAAAGTTTCATCGTAATATTTTAAATTCTGGTTCATTCATATAGTCACTTGTAAAACTGTGATAAGAGGGAAAGCTTGTGGGGACGCCTGGGTGGCTCAGTGATTAAGCAGCTGCCTTCAGCTCAGGTCATGATCCCAGGGTCCTGGGATCGAGTCCCATATTGGGCTCCCTGCTTGGCAGGGAGCCTGCTTCTCCCTCTGCCTGCTTGTGCTCTCTCTGACAAATAAATAAATAAAAATCTTAAAAAAAAAAAAAAGAGGGAAAGCTTGTGGTTTTTACAAGTTAGAATAATAAACCATTAAAAAACAGGCAACACATTCAGCTTTCCTTTCTTTCACCTCTAGTTTGTAGTGTTCAAATTTCAATCCCTCACATCAAGGTCCTGAATATCCAGGGCACTACAACGAAGCCTTTAACGGGGGAAAAACAAAACAAATAAACAAACCAAAACAAAACAAAAAAGGAAAAAAGAAAAAAAAAAACAAATGTAAGATGACAGACAGGGTCTAAGGGGTGGTCCTGTGCATCTGTCCATGTTTCTAGAGAACATTCTGCTTTAGATTTTTCCAGAGCAACTTTCCCGTACATCATGTGCTGCCTTGGGCCATCAATTCCTGTGAAGAACCTGAGCGTTGCAGGAGAGATGCTTACTTTACAAACTAAGAAAATGAGGTTCGGAGAAGTGAGCCGGAAAAGGAAATACACGAATAAGAGACGAATTAACGTTGGTCTCTCCAACTGCAAAAAGAAGCACTTGGGAGTGCTTGCAGAAAACAGAATGTACAGAGAAGATCTCTACCTTCTGAAGGAGAAAAATGATTATTCTCTTTAAAAACTGAACAAAGGGGCACCTGGGTGGCTGGCTCAGTTGGTTAAACATCTGCCTTCAGCTCAGGTCATGATCCCGGTGTCCTGGGGTCGAGCCCCGCATCAGGCTCCCTGCTCAGTGGGGAGCCTGTTTCTCCCTTGCTGTCTGCCTGCAGCTCCCCGTGCTTGTGCTCTCTCTCTCTCTATCTATCTGTCAAATAAATAAAAAAATTCTTTTAAAAAATAATAAAAATAAAACCTGAACCAAAAAAGTATCTCCACTCAGGTTTTTGTTAGAGACACTGGCGAGCATGTTCCACAAGGTGGAACATTCCACTCTGTATCAAATGAGTATTCAACTACTCTCAAGTCCTGGAAGCAGCTAGATACTACAGAACGAGTGAATGAGCATACTGACCTGAATGAAACCATCCTTTCCTAGTATGTCAGTGGAAAAATGAGAGAAATTTGGACTTCAGTTCCTAATTCAGGGCTTTCTTCACAATATCATAATGCTTCCATGCTGCTTATTAAATATTTACTAAGAATTGTTCGACAAACAAAATGACCCATTAATGTATGTTCAAGTAAATCAGAAACCTTTTAGTAAGTTAAGGTGACAGATGCACATTACCTTATATATTGACTTATTTTTTTAAGTAAGCCTTACTATGTTCCAATTATCTTTTTCCACTTTTCTAGTCAACAAGATTTCATTTTATTTAAATAACTTAAACATAGCAATTGTTATCAGTGCAAACACACTTAAAGGGGCATCATAGTTCCAACCAATTTCTACATATCTACTTTCTACTTTACAAAAACAATGCAGCATGTCTATTTAATAAACTTGGGAAGACAGAACAAAAATTGTCACTTTTTTTATTTAAATGCTATAATTTCCCTAATGAAGTAATTATGATGATAATGTTGACTTCACCTAGCATCCTCTTGGTTATGAACCTAATTACGCTGGGAAGTCTTATCTTGGAGTTCAGGAAATCAACAGTCTTTAAAAATGTATTTATAAAGGTTAATTCACATGGGATTTTAGTGAGTAGTGCAGTTGATCCCAACTTCTATTTCACTTGAGATGATTATTAGCCCAAGCCAAATGCTACAATTCCACCTCCTTTGCTAATGTTCAGAGGAAAGTAGTCCCAAGTCAATTTGGACCAATGATACATAAAGTCGTCTCACTTGAGTTTTCAAGGAAAGGAAAGACAGTCTTTTTCCCACTAGATATCAACAAGAAATATATAGACCTGTTGCTCCTGTCCTCATAATCACAGAAAGAACAAGCTGTAAGGATGAAGCCAAGAGAGCAAAGGGAAGAGGAGAAAGAACAAATGAACCTGGGTCTCTGAGGACAACACTGTATTCAATCAACCCACTCCGAAGCCTTCTTGGACTTGATGGGAGAATAAGCCACTTCTTTATTGCTTAAGTGAGTTTCAGCTGAGATTTCTATTACTCGCAACAAAAGGACCTTAACTGATAAAAGTAGTAAAATGAAGTCTAGGGACTCTAAGTGCTAGAAAGGAAAGAGACTATAAACCTACATTATTATAAGAATAATCCCTCCAAAGTACTTCCTCCCTCATTAAATGGTTCAAATATCAGCTAAGGTTCAAAAGGTTTTCTATAGAGGGAAGTAGCTCCATGAATCTCCCTAAAAAAAATATCTGATTTGGTAAACTACCAGAAAGTTATGGCATTTCTAGTCTTTTTAAAAAAAATTTTAAGTACAATCTACCCCTTAACATGGGGTTTGAACTCATGACCCCAGGATCACGAAGTTGCATGCTCTACAGATTGAGCCATCCAGATGCTCTCCCCACCTTTTTAAATTTATCTTCATGTATTCTTTTTAAAAAAAGAAAGAAAAGTCACTGGGCGCCCAGCATACTTTCAGGCTCTGGGGATATAGCTGTAAACAAAGCAAAACACCTGCCCTTGGACCTTCCCTGCAATAGAGAAGGAAAGATAATTAACAAATAAACAAATAGTTCCTCATGAATTTAGTTCTACTGTATAAAACTCATGAAGCACCCAAGCAAGTTCCCTCATGACCAATAAATATCATGAACAATCAATCAGGGTACAGACAAACAAGAAGACTTCATGAACTCCCCCACTCAGGTGAAACAGACAAGGCCCAGAAAACGAAGAAAAAAACAAATCAAGAGAAAGAAACCAGACCAGAATAGTAGAAAAGCAAAAGGGAAAAATGCAAAAAGAAAAAGACTATGAAATCACCAAGACACACACGCACACACAAAGGATAAAGAAATGGAGGTGTAAACAGCATCTGTTTCAACTCTTTTGTATTAGAAACACAGAGACCAGGACAAATGGGTTGGTCTAGAACCCAAGATCTTCTGACACCTTGCTTTTAAAAACACCTACCTCAGACCAGAAGAAAACACCAAAGTTCCCAGCCCACATGGTAGAGTCCTTCTAAACCGCAACTGCCTTTCCAAAACCCCCAACATCATAACCTACATTCCAGGGTTGAGCTAAATCTAACTCGTCTCATGAGACGGCCAGATGGTTAACAAACATGCTTTTTATTACCTCAAATAGAAAAGGAGAGAGATTCCTGCATCCTTTTCTATGTCTAATAGGTAATAAATGAGAGCTTGTAAAGAGAGAAAACTGATAAAAGTTTCCGAACTGATAAACGTAAGTTTAAAACTTAGCATAAAAAATTATCCAGTCTCAATCTTTCCGTACTATGAAAGTCTCAAAGTACTACTAGACAACTAAACTGATTGACTTGGCTTCCTGATTTCCTCAGAAGAAATTTAAGGAATTGCTAGTTAGCCAATGAATCACTTAACAACTTCAAGTAAAAAGGAAAAGTAGATTAAGTTACCAGGATAAGTCATAATAAGCACTTGACTAAATGGCCCCCTCTACTAGCAGCCAGTTTAAATTATTTTAGACACAACGATAAGCAACTGCAATTTTTAAGTGCTTCCCTACCCTTATGATATACCACCTATTATGATGATTTCAGAATTCTAAACATGGGTCAGTAGGTAGCATCACTACGGGGAAGCCTGAGACCAATCCTTAGTATCAGGAAAAGAGAGAAGAGTTTTAGCCTGAAGCTGTTTTAAAATGTTTATTTTTTAAGATATTTGGCAGGAAGTTTTAATTTTGACTAACATAACATAATAAAAATAAACAAATGTAAACATTTATTCAATTTGCAAATATTGATTTGAGCACCTACTTTATATAAAGGACCATATCAGCCACAATTCACACAATTTAAATATAGGAATTATCCTTTTTTTTTTTTTTAAAGATTTTATTTATTTATTTATTTGACACACACAGAGAGAGATCACAAGTAGGCAGAGAGGCAGGCAGAGAGAGAGGAGGAAGCAGGCTCCCTGATGAGCAGGGAGCCCGATGCGGGCCTCGATCCCAGGACCCTGAGATCATGACCTGAGCTGAAGGCAGAGGCTTTAACCCACTGAGCCACCCAGGCGCCCAGGAATTATCCTTAAATACATACAGAATATCTGGTTATTCTTGATCAGAGGATGGTAAAAATGACCATGCCTTATAAACAGAGTGACCATATGTCCTTGTCTATGCCTCTTATCCCAGCATTATTATTAGTGGCTGTCACTCTCAAAAGTGTCCCAGGTTGGTCAGTGAATTACAGGGTTACCCCACCAGTGGGCAAGCAGACGGGTGCTATATAGTAGCTAGTTACCATAATGCCAAATACTACTAGATCTTTTTTTTTTATGTTGCAGATAAGGTGAGCCTACCCTTAGATAAAATGTAAAGGCTAAGATGTTATATCAACACATTAAAAGCCTTCTGTGATTGCTGAATAATAACTTTAAAAGGGATTTGTTTTCTTAATTCAAAAACCCAGCAGTCAAATATTCCATCGTTCTGTGCTACCAGATTAATGGCTTGCAACTAACCCAGGCGGAGCTCAACAGCCACGTGACCAACGAAAGAACCAAAACACTGGGGCCACTTGCCAGGCTGCCACAGAACAAAGGCCTAGCAGGTGGCTATCCACTGCTCCAAATTAAATCATGCTGCACAGAACATTATCTCCATCACTGTATAATGTTGTTTTTGTGTAATGTTACTCCTCACATCCAATTTTCAAAATTAAGACAAAATTGTTTTTGATGACAGGCAAGCCACAATAGGAAATAACAATGATCCAAATAACATTGTTCAAGACTAAGTGAAAAAAGCCCCTCCCAAGTTACAGGAGTAATCACCAAACCCTACCCACTCCTCACCCCAATATTTGTTCAATGAAGCAGTGCCGTAACTGGAACAAATCCTGAGGCCTAGTTAAACACCAGGTGGTATACTAGGGTAATTTTTTTTTTTTTAAGTAACAGATGGCTCAAACTTTTCATCTTTATGACATGCGGCACAGGACTTATGCAAGTGAAACTGTCTTCCAAGTACTTTATACAAGTAATACAATTACTCATGTGACTCATCGCTTCACATCATAAAGAAAACAGCAGGTGAGACAGATGCTGGACTCCTGGATTATTTATTACTTTGTATAACATATATCAATAATATACATAAACACAGATAAACACATATATATTTAAATACAGTTATTTACTTGAGGGTATTCCGTTTCCTCTGTTGTAAAATGAGGGGGCTGAATTTAATGAATACTTGGGGCTGAATTTAATAAATACTTATGTTTGAGTGGATAAAAGTAAAATGTTACAAATCTGAAATAAAGTCAGGACTAAAGAGAAGAGTTTGTCTACTTTCACTAAATTGGAATTGTAGGATATTTTCCATGGAAATGTCAGAGTGAAAAGTAGGCAGAAGCTGGTTGGGTCAATGTAAGGGCATCTGAAAACTACCTCAAACTCACCAGAAGGGGTTTAAAAAAAAAAAAAGTATAACGTAATAAAGCAAAAGAAGTTAGATTGGATGATTTTTTTTTCCTTGTCTCCCCGTCTCCCCCACCACATTCCAGCCAAGGCCAGCCCCAACAGCTTTGCCTCCACACACCGGGCATGGCTACGGGGGGGGGGGGGGGGGGTGGAGGTAACCCCTTGATAAAGTGGCATAATTAAGGTAAAGGAATCTTCACAGGACATGCCACAGGGCCGTAGGTAGAGAGGGCCCACCTGTCCCAGCCCACTGTGCCTAGCCTTCACCACCTCCTACTGTCCAATAAAATGGGGAACAGATGGGTGGTCAGGGGCATGCCCTCTCCATCACCTCATTTATCTGGGGGCTGACAATCAGGGGTATGGGGATCCATGCGTAAGTCTTGCCGCCCTGGGAAGAGTTAGTGACAGAATTAAATGTTTGAGGATATTGATTACGGCTCACCTGTAGACCCAACTCATGAAGCAACCTTTCTTTCAGCACAGACTACTTCAGCCACCACACAGGTAAAGCAACACAGAAAGCACATGGAACAGTGATTCAGAACAGACTCAGGAAGGACTGTGCTACTGACACACGTACCCCAAGGAAAAGCAAACCTGTAACTTTTTACTGGAAATTAGATCTGCTGAAAACCAGTACCAAAGTCCTCGAAAAATCCATGAAATATAGAGAGATTCCTAATACATTTTGGGTCTGCCTGAAAATCGAATTACCATATATATTAATACTTCTAAGAAAAAATGCATCCTCAACTCCAGCAAGTCTTTGCCAATGTTTTTGACCCAACCTGCTTCCATGTGGGTGCCTGCCTTCCCAGTGAAACACTGCTCCATACGCTGTTTGTCTATCTTTGAATGGTGTGTCAATAATCATTACTAACTGCTGAGTTTCAGAAACCCATACTGTTTGGAGTACAGCAGACTTATGATAGTTGTGATTGATGGTGTTCTTTATAAAATATGTATTGGGCGAATAAGCTTAATCATCCTTTAATGCCAGAAAAAAATTTCACTTATTGATACCTACCTGTGTTAAAGTTGAAAGAATCCTCATAAAAAAATGTGCTCGGTAACAGTAAAATAAATTAAAACACCATGAATATTGTCATTTATGAAATGAAAAAAAAACAAGTCAATTATTTTTAAATATCTACTTTTGCTAAAGCATATTACACAAGCCCTAAGTTAATTAGTTCACACTTGAGGTCAGCTACCTCGCATGCCTCACAGTTATAAATACCATGATCAGTGTTTCTACAATTTCAGGAACTTGACCGTTTTGTAAAACACTTCCAGGAAAAATTAACACTTGGAATAAAGCTGACTTTTAAATTTACAACTATTAATTATCATCCTACTTCTACTTTCCCCTTAACCCTAGTACAATGAAAAATTATTGCAGAATATGCACATTTTAATTGAATGTGAATTGGTATTCTCATTTTAGTCAGACTTTCTGACCCATTTATTCCAAACCTCATACTCTTTGTTACAAATTCACCGGATGGCCACCCTGTAATGGGTATTGGCACACCATAAATTCAACAATTTATCCAGGTCTCGGGGCACTGGACGAGACAGTGAAGAATTCCAATTTGAAAGAGTAAATCACAGAGAGATTCACAGAAGTGAGATTTAATTTGAGGAACAATGAGCAAATTAACTCTATTATTTCCTGACTTCTGGGCTAGGGCATCTTCCATAGGCCCTTACTCTCTACTTCTATACTGCTGTCACTTCATACAGAATTTAGCTGGGGCCCATGTGACTTCACCTCTGCTCTGGAGGCAGAGCTGAGCATTGTGTAGAAAACAAACACATCTCCTTCCATTTTCCTGTGGCTCCTTCAACACCAGCCACATTGGCTTCTCTTATTTTCCCTTCAACCACCAAGCACACACCTACCCAGGGCTCTTCTACTGCTAGTACCTCTGCATGGAATATTCTTCCCTCAAAAATCCCCACTGCCCATCACCTTACTTCACTCAGGTATCTGCTCATACATCACCTCATCAGAGAGGTCCTTCCGGACCACCTCTCCAAAATAACAACCCCATCTCTCCCAAGACCTTTCTTTCATTTTCTTCATGGCATTTGTTACCCAACTTAACACAGTATATCTCTTCTCCAACTACAACATAAGCTAGTTTTTAAAGTCAAAAATTTGCTTTACTGACTGCTGCATCCTCTGGACTTATAGGAGCACTTGGTACAGCTCAATAAATAACTGGGTGGATTAATGCTTAAAGCTCAAAAGTATTCCGAGTTTTTTTCTCCTGCAGCAACATCAACAGGAAGTGCTTATTTAATATTTTATTTTATTCGGTGCTTCAATCCCAGTGCCTAGAACAGTGCTTATGCTTGAGACATTCAGTAATCATGTTAAATGAATCCCACAATACAGGCCTGCTACTTTCAAATGTTCTCCAAATTGAAAACAATAAAAATGTAAGGTTATTGGGCGCCTGGGTGGCTCAGTGGGTTAAAGCCGCTGCCTTCGGCTCAGGTCATGATCCCAGGGTCCTGGGATCGAGGCCCACATCGGGCTCTCTGCTCAGCAGGGAGCCTGCTTCCTCCTCTCTCCTCTCTCTCTGCCTGCCTCTCTGCCNCCTGGGATCGAGGCCCACATCGGGCTCTCTGCTCAGCAGGGAGCCTGCTTCCTCCTCTCTCCTCTCTCTGCCTACTTGTAATCTCTCTCTCTGTGTCAAGTGAATAAATAAAATCTTTAAAAAAAAAAAATGTAAGGTTATTAATGTTTAATGGGATCATTAGATGAAAGTTCACTATTTCCCTAATAAATAAAACTTTTGTCAGTTTTCAAAGTTTAAATTAACACCATAATGGACCATATGTGCACATCTGTGCATTAAATATATTCCTGAAAATACCACGTTTTTTTGAAAATACGTTTAAAGCTAATTAAATAACACCGTGTTTTTATACTGTCATTATACGCTTCCCTCCAAAAAAGCTGTAGCCCAAACATAACCAATTTTTTATTTTATTAATTTTTGCTAAAATTATATCGTTTTGACTAACTATATTACTTCATGTTTTTCCCATTAGCTATTATCATCTTTCCCAGAAACAGCTGTTGTAAATGACATAATAAAATCATAGCCCCACTTAAGTCCTAGGCATTATAAAATTTTCATTTCATTCAAATGGAACAATAACTCTATATAAAATATTTGCAAAATCTTCAAAAAGCCATATAAATTATGAAAATCAATCACACATCTAATTCCCTTTGTTTTCAACAAAAATAATTTAGACCACGTAAAAGAACTGGGTTTTTTTTGTTTGTTTGTTGTTTTTTGTTTTTGTTTTTTTTCTTTTTCTTTTTTGGACAGAACCTTCTATACCAAAATCATCACTTTTTTTCTTTCCTGTAAAGTGCCAGATAATAAATACTTCTGATTTTGCAAACCATGTGGTCCCTGTCACAGCTTCTCAACTGTGCCCTTATCATGTCAAAGCAGCCATAGATGGTATATAAACTAATGAGTGCAACTATGTTCCCATAAAACTTTATTTACAGAAACAGGCAGTAAGCTAGATTTGTCTGCAGTCCAGTTTCCCAGCTCCTGGTCCACACCACACCTTCTGCACCAACATCACTCGACAAAGCTCAGAACAACCCAGCTTCTAAGCCCACTATGTGCCAAGTCAACCTACAACAGAGGCGGGTTTTTCCCGTATATTTTAGTAGTGAGATTCTTAGACAAATGAAACTCAACTCTTCTCCACTTCTCCTCTCTCTTCCTAATTAGAAACAAAGGAGAAAGCGTAGAGCTGGAACACCAAACAGTACAAGGGTACGAGGAAGGTTGGAAAAGAACCCTTTCTACTCTCCTTTCTAGGCAAATTTTAATCTCTGGGATCTTTCTACTTCTTCTTGCCTACTTTGTAAAGGGTCTCAGTGTTGTTGGTCTCACTTGTCACCCACCCTGGCATTAGGCCACGATCTGCCCTAACTCTTGATACGCCCAGAGCTTTAAAAATGTCTATATTCCTTTCCTAATGTTATCTCTCAACCTTCAGTAAAGCTGATCACTACTAAAAACAAGGAGACTAGCTAGCTGACTACACTAAATCATATGAACATGTGAATTAAAGGACTGGTAATCATTCAGAAAGCCTCCTCCGGACACCTGGGGTATCTCCTTCATTAAGGGTGGCTGGGGGAACATCATAACTCAAAGTTCTTAGTAGTTTACAGTGAGGAAGAAAACGACGCAAGCATTACGTGGACTAAAGGGGAAAGAGCACGGCGGGAACCGAGCACAAGACAAACCACCCCTGACTGGATCAACCCTCCACCAATCTCTCCTTCATGTGGTCCTTTCTCTTCAGGTGTGTCCACTTGTAAGCCCACGCATCTTCTAGTCCGAGGGGCATCAACTCAAATGTCTGCAGGTGGGTAACAGAAGCGAGTAAACCACAGGATGATCAGGGCCACAGCAAGCCCAAGGACAGAAGAGAGGCGCCCACCACCCGGCACTGCCCACTGCAGGAACGCAGGCACAGCACTGCCGCACCGTCAGTGTTTCTGAGGAAGCCAGAAATACAGAGTCTTATGTGTGAATATGTCAAAATTTCAAAACACTGTGCAAGCCAAAGAAAATGCGCTTATAGGTTCAATTGGGCCCACCAGTCATCAGCTTTTTATTTCTGCTCTAGCAGAATCCTGTCCTTTCCAAACTGCAGCTTTCTGGGGTGAAGACATGGGGTGTGGAGGGGAACTGCCGGCAATGAGCAGGGTTCTTTAGGGATCGGCAACAAATCTGGTATTTTTAAGGTGCGTAATTGCCTGATGGAACCTGAAGGCCATAAAATCTCATTAAAAATTTGCTTTACTCTCTAGGAATACCTAAAAAATTACCACTCAGGTATTCCTAGACATAACTTCATACAAAAGTCAGACATACTCATAAGACTAAAAAATTTAATGTTTTAGAAATAGGTAACATAAAAAGTAAAAAAACAAAAAAACCACAAAACAAAAAACAAAAAACCCAGACCACCCTCCTCAGAGGTAACTGCTGAATACCATTTGGTGCTGAGTGATTTATTTCAGTCAAGAGTGTAAATCAATTTTGGAATTCATCTATACCAGTTCCATCTGGCCCCGAAGTCGTACAAAAGGTGGCTCAATGGGTATTTTTCCTTCTCAGTATTCTGCATGTATTCCTCCCGTTGCATCTGGTATCTAGTCTGAATCACTAGAAACGTCCTGTGGCAGAAGGTGAATTTCATCCTATAAAACAAATCTGAGCTTGCCATGAAATTTAGACTCCTTAGCTCAGGTCAGACCTGTCACAGGTCGGGCCCGCCAGCTGCCGTGCGACTTCTGTGCTAGCTTCTGCCCAGGCCTGTCATTATTTCCAGGTTTGCACCTGTCAAGATTTCGAAACAATGACTTCCCTTGTTCCTCAGGGTTTAAAGACAGTTAAATGTACTGTTTCAAAACTGAACACTTAAGGCATACATGCGGAAGGGGTCACTATCGGTGAGGGTTGTGTTTTTTTTTTTACTTTTCTTTTTAGCAAAAGTAAAACAGAAATGAGGTGGAAAACAAATTAGGTTTTGATGGTTAATAAAATAGAGCAGCTATTTCCAATCTTCATGAGTACAGGAATTACCCATGAGTTGTTAAATAAACAAATAAATAGCCAACACTTATTCCAAAAACCAGACCTCCAAAATCAGAATTTAGAAATGGAGAGGATGGGTACATCTTTAACATGTGCTCGGGAAAACACGTTTCTGAAAATACTGAGTACAAATAACACAACAATGTAACAAACCCTAACCATCATAATAAAAGAGTGATCACTCTTGAATATACAATATTGTTTAAATCATTCCATCGGAGGGTAAAATTAAAGTACTAATAAATCAAAAAATGTAAAGGTAACTAATGTTGTGGACGTGCTTCTTTGGCCTTCCTGACCAACCCCTCTGACTAGAGCTGATTCTGCAACCGAGAGAGACAGAGCTCTGGCTGGCACAGCTTCTCTCCGGAGTTATGCAACTCTAGCCAGAAGGTGTGTATTTCTTTAAGAAATCAGCAGCACTGGGTAAACAGGGTGCATCTGGTGAACACATGTCCACGTACAGGTAAACACATGATTTCAGTAATTACTTCCAACACCATCTGTCAGGCAGGTAGTTCAAAACCTACTCAACAAGAAAGGCAGTTTGAAGTAATTTTTAAGCAAGTATACTTTTCATCTGCCTAATAAAAGTAAAGATCAAAATACAAACCCAGAAACCTGTCTCCTCTCTCCCAAATTTACCTAGGGCAGAGGCAGGCAGGTTCATTCTTGTAACTAAAATAGAGGATAATCCTACACTGGTTAAGAAATGCATGAATCTGATTAATTATCCTCAAAAGAAATTTTCTTGTGATTAAAAATGGCAGTAATTTATTCATCAGTAATCAATAACTAACAAGACTAGTCTCTGTAATGCATTAAAGTGTGTCACCTGTCTGCAAAACCACCTCACCATTAATTAAGGGATAAACTACTCCAGTGACAAATGCTTTGAAATGTTTCTCAATAACATTAACTCAGCTTGAAAAACATAAATCCAAATACAAAAGACCACAGGAAAAGAAGAAACACAGCAGCAGAGGAAAAAGAAAAAAAAATCCAATTAAAGATTTTTCCCACTTCAAAAAATTGGTTATTTGAGAGACTTGTAAAAATTATTGCAATTCTGCCTTAATGTGTATCTATAACCCACTGGCCTTTTCATTTGTCTGATTTATGTCAGTCAAGCATTTAAATAAAGTAAATATTACCATCTCACAAACATCCAAAGTGAGGCATGACAGGAATACCAAGGGCTGAATTCCCCAGATAAATTTAAATTTTTCTTTTAGATTCAGTTCCCTCACTTGTCTTTACCGCAATTTCTACCACGGCAAAACTGACTGATTTAAATTCCACTTTTCTGCTTTCCCCCACCTCTCCGTTCTGAAACTGAAACATTAGAAATAAAATTGTTTAGTATGTACCTCTGATATATAATTAGAGTAGCACTTCACCTCTGTGGTCCTCCTTCCGAAAACCTACGACCCCACTCTAAAAAGGAGAAAGACATCAGACAAACCCAAACTGAAGGGCATTCTACAGAACAGCTGACCTTCTATCAAAACAGTGCTCCTCAAAACTGTCAGAAACAAGGGTAGTCTGAGAAACTGCTACAGACCAGAGGACACTAGGACAACAAGATAATTCAATGCAATGGAGCACCCCAGATGAAATCCTGGGGCGGAAAAAGGACATTCGGGAAAAGCTGTGAAATCTGAACACAGTGTGGTATTTAGTTAACGGTAATGGACCAGCATTCATTTCTCACTTGCAACAAATGCACTGTAGTGATGGAAAAGGTACCAAGAGGGGCAACTGGGTGAGGTGTATACATGAATTCAATCTCTGCAAGCCTTCTGCAGTAAAGCAAAAATTACTCTAAAATAAAAAGACTGGCTAAAAATTTGTTCACTGGAGACTCTGAATATTCATTCACTCAACCAAAATCCACTGATCAGTCACTATACTGCAACCACATCCAATACAATGCACTGGGGACCCCATCCGGAGACAGGGTCGATGCGAACACACTGGACCACCGCAAAACTGAGGCTCAACTCCACTACTGATGGGAAAAGAATTACAAGCAGGTGTGTATAGAACAGGGCGCTTCACTGACATCAAGAATACAGATTAGCATCTGCTATCACAATGTCAGTTACTTTAAAACACTCGAGCGCAAAGAAGGAGATGTTTATGTAGCTCAAACTTTAAGTCTAAGGGCATTCGGTTGCCCTACTCAAGAATGCAAAGCCCAGAGCAATCTTGTCAGAATCTCCATTCCAGAAACAGCTACTATAATTACTACTTCATTATCAATATCTCAAATAATAACTTACATTTGCTAATTAGTATACTAAATGTCGGAAGTGAGTTCTTATTGGTAAAACTGTAGCTTGTTCGCTGGTGGGATTGATTCTTGCTAAAAATGGATTTTCACTTACTGAAAGTAACTTGCTGGAGGGGAAGGGAAGGAATGGGGTAACTGGGTGATGGGCATTAGGGAGGGTACTCGATGTAATGAGCATTGGGTGTTATCTGCAACTGATGAATCACTGACCTCTACCTTTGAAACCAATAATCCATTATATGTTAATTAACTTTATTTAAATTTTAAAAATTAAAAATTAAAAAGAAAGTAACGGGTATTCAAGAAATGTAGACTGACTAATATATTCTGAGTGAAGAGGGCATAAGAATTAGTGAGCCTAGGGGCGCCTGGGGGGCTCAGTCAGTTAAACGCCTGCCTTCAGCTCAGGTCACGCTCTCAGGGTCCTGGGATGGAGGACCACACTGGGCTCCCTGCTCAGCAGGAAGACTGCTTCTCCCTCTCCCTCTGCCCCTCCCCCGGGCTCATTCTCTCTCTCTCAAATAAATAAAATCTTAAGAAAAAAAAAAGAAAAGAAAAGAAAAAAGAATTAGTGAGGCCTGCAGCCTTTATTTACCCTTAGAGACGGCTCCCAAAACTTAAGCTCTAAAAGGTCCTGTGCCCAGTCATGGGTTTAGGAAGATTCTCTACTGCCTAATGTCAAATATGAAGGTAACAGAATCCTATTTCTAAAAGATCACTGGGTCGGCCTGGACGAACCTTTCCTACAAAGTGGTAGTCAAGGCACCTGTGAGGACAGAGATCTGAACCCTCATCAAGCTTATGTAACAAACTGTATTGATTGTTTTCAGCCTGCTTCACCAATGAATGGTTAATAAATGTCTTGGTGTGGACGAATGTGATGTGAGTCTTGCAAAGAAGATCCTCCCCCACCTTGAACTTGTTTGGCAAAAACTAAGTGTCGTGAAGGACGAAGCTCACTTATGTCAAGTCGCTGTACAGAAAGAGCTTCAAACTTGACATCCAAGTGTCGCCTTCCAAAACTGTAACTGAAATTGTATGAAAACTTGATGTGTTTGTGAATGGGCTTTTTTTTGGGGGGGGGGTGTCCTTAGGTTTTAACAGATTATTAAAATAGTCTGTGACTCAAAAAGTATTAACAACCATAGCCCTGAGGAATCAACAGTCAACCAACTATTGTTTTTTTCTATTAAAAATAGTTTTCCCTTAAATTACACAATATATATCCCCTGCAAAAAGCGGCCTTCTAGTTTCTTCTAAATACCACATACAATTTTATCTGGTTTTGAAAGGTAACTATCAGGAAATACAATTCACTTGACATTTCAAACATCTTTCCCAAAGCAGAAGCTAGAACTTTCTTCAAGCAGCCGTTATTTGCACACAAGGACGCACTGTGCCTTTTTTTATGTCAAACCATTTTACCTAAAGATGTGAATCGTTTATATACCTCAGTGGAGTTAGGTTTTGCTCTATTTTTTAAACACAGTCCCTTATTTCAGCCATGGTTTTACAGCATCTTCATGCTAGTGGAGTTTCCAGTTCATCCCGCCCTGGGAAAGAATGACCCATTTTCTTCCTTTTGGTACCTCTTTGGTGAATATTTTTTTCATCTCGAAGGACCTGGCACAAGGAAGTAACATTCTACAGAGTCACCAGAAATGCTGCTAAAGGTGAGAGTACCATCTCAGTAGCCAACCTTCTGACCAAGCAAGGCACACAGAGTAATCGTTTTGAACCCTCATGAGCAGGCATGGAGAATGTTGTAATGAATTACCAATAAACCTTATGAGAAATGGCTGCTGAGTCCTCACACCATACAAAATATTGTTCAGCACATACTGGCTGAGTCAGGTCCTAACTAGGGAACGCTGGAAAGAAAATGGGCAGCAGACAGGGTCATGGATTACTTATCAAAAGTTAGTAAGAGGGTCACACAGCACTGACTCAAATGCTACAGAATCTCTTACTCTGTGACAATATCTTTCAACTTAACAGATCTTCCATTAGAAATAATTTTAGAGCTACCTGGTCAAAATTTAAATAATTTTGCTAAAAGATTTAAAACACTTTTAAAAATAATTTTTTTTCCTTTACTCTAAGCATGAAATGATGAATAGAGACAAAAAAAAGGAGTTCAAAGCAAAAATGTCTGTCTCCTAGCTTTAGAGACAGCCCAGCCAGAGGAAAATTGTCCTTCTGTTCAGTGAATTCATTTCTGTTTTCTCAAAAATGGGTTTTATTTTCTTCACTAATTTTGGATGCCTTTAGTTATGTGATTCCTTAAAGAATTCCCAGTCTAGCCAGAAGAACTCCTGGGAGCCTTGCCTTGCAGCCCAGGTAAAGGCTGAATAACCTGAAATTCACCCTATTTTGTAAGGTCAACCCTGGAGCCACATGGGTTGTACAACTTTGGGGAAGGACGTGATTTGATTTTTAGGTGACTCCTCGATATCACTCATTATTTAAAGGAGGAAGGCCCATCATTTCTGGGGTCTCCCGTGGGCTTCTGCCTCACTCCTGGATAGTCGGCCCAGGAGGAACACCTGCAAGGGCCAGAGCTGCCAGGAGAAATGCACGGCACTGGTGAGGAATGCCCCAAAGCAGAGAAATGTGGCAGGGGCTTTCTCTGATCTCTCTTTTTTTAAAGATTTTATTTATTTGACAGAGAGAGAGCACAAGTAGGCAGAGAGGCAGGCAGAGAGGAGGAAGCAGGCTCCGCACTGAGCAGAGAGCCCGATGCAGGGCTTAATCCCAGGACCCTGAGATCATGACCTGAGCCAAAGGCAGAGGCTTTAACCCACTGAGTCACCCAAGCGTCCCTCTCTGATCTATGTTTAAGGTCTCAGTGAATTCACTTACAGGAGGTATGTGGAACTGTCAAACTGACAAAACAGAAAGTAGAACAGGGTTACCAGGGACTGGGAGGCATGGGGGATGAGAAGTTATTGTTTAATGGGAGACAGAGTTTCAGTCTGGGAGGATGAGAAAGATCCAGGAATGGGTAGTTGTGATGCCTGCACAGTAATGGGAATATACTTAATGAATTTTTAAAAATGGTTAATATGGTAAATTTTATGTTATCTGTATTTTACCACAAGAAGTATCAGTGAAAACCAGGAGGGCTTGCACACACCCTTGCGCAGAATGGGCAGCAATCCGGAGTACACCTGCATGGCCAGAGCAAAGGGGAGCAAAAGAATGATGGAAGTAGCAGGACTGATGGTTGAGAAGCGAGGTGGTGCAACTGAGTCAGCAGAGAGGAAGAAACCAAAGCTCCCTACAGTGTAGAAATAGCACTTTCTCCAACTATAACCTGATGACTGAGCTCAGCTCAAAAAGAGAAAACAGTGTGTATTTATGAACATCTGGATGGACCTATAACGTGAGCAGACTTAGAGGATGATTTTGATAGCGAGCCCCTCCCACCCGAAACAAAAAGGAACATCATGGAGAAGGGCTGATAAAGGGCCACTGGATGGTAGGCCAAATGTCCTGATATCTTCTAAGAAATAATTCTGGATATAGCTATCAGTATCAAATTTTATCTAGAAGTATGAGAATATCCAGTTCCAAAGACACTGGACAACTTGATCTTTCTCCCCACAGTCCTTAAAGACACATAGTGTGTATCTCTATCTTTCAAAACTACTGGCTGAGAAAGAAGCAGCTCTACATTACACAGGGACTTAAAAAGATTTTCTACTTTTGCACTAGAGTGAAAAGCATGGAAAAAGGCCTTCACTCTGGTTTTCATGAATTTCACCACAAGGGGTCAGGACATATTTCACTATCTTCATGGCTGTTTGGAGAAAGGGCAAAGGGCCATCTCTAGCCCTGGCATCAATGTACCCCTGGAAGAAGAAATGCATCTATCTGGAAAGATAATTTGGTCATTTGTCCTGTTCTTCACTCTGTGTTTCTGAGATAGAGGAAAGTGGCTGTTCTTCTTGTCTTGATGAGACACATAGTTCAAATAGCTGAGAGTTCTGTTGTTGAGGGGCGCCTGGGTGGCTCAGTGGGTTAAAGCCTCTGCCTTCGGCTCAGGTCATGATCTCAGGGTCCTGGGATCGAGGCCCACATCGGGCTCCCGGCTCAGCAGGGAGCCTGCTTTCCCCCTCTCTCTGCCTGCCTCTCTGCCTACTTGTGATCTCTCTGCCAAATAAATAAATAAAATCTTAAAAAAAAAAAAAAGAAAGAAAAGAAAAAGCCTGAAATCAATACAGCTTTTATTGCATCTTTCAAATATCACAAATAAGTCTGCAAAATCATCCGGCATCCTGCTGATTCTGGTTGGCTTAGCTCTTACTCATCAGCGTGCTGAACTGCTCCTTTTTCAGAAACATAGACACCCTCCAAAACTTTCTGATATCCTTGTTTTTAACTGTTGTGGCTTGCTGAATCAAAGCAGCTGAGTTTGATACAAGCTCAATGTCATTTCCTTCAAGCATTAAGTCATCTTTCTGGGCTTGGGATACTGAATAAGCAACAACTGGCCTCATCCAAACCCCACAGATGTATTGTTGGCCCAAGAAATCCCAGATTTCAACAGGACAACCGTTCTCCTAGACAACAGTGGTGATGGGGAAGCAAGCATACACAGGCCTCATCTTGTAGCAGAAACCCAGTGCAACGCCCTCAACTGTGTTCTGTACTTGACTACAAAGAGAGTGGACAGTACCCAGCTCTGTTCCAGTCCCGCCATTTGTCAGCTCGGAGCCTCTTCTTCTTTCCAAGGAGACGAGTCCTACGTCCATGGACTGACATCCCTTCACAGGGTTCCTCTGGGGCCCTTCAGAGCAATGTGGATGTTTTCTGGAAATGTCGACAGTCTCACTGCTGAGAACAGACTTCATTCTCGCGGTTGACGTGGCAAAGAGCTAGGTGAGAGTTCTGTAACTTTAGACTCAGAGGGATTTCAGTGACCTGATCTGAATAACAAGAATCGCCTTATCTCAAGTGAATAAATTATCAGAAATGCTGTTTGACTAAGCAGAAAAGGCATAAATATTTGCACACTTAAAATATTTGTCATGAGAATGAGAACAGAGGATGACAGGCAAGAGGCTGCCTGAGAGCCTGGACGGTAGCTGAGACCTCATGCCTGGCTCTGTGGCAAGTGCTGACTTTCCCTTAACTCCTTAATGCTGTGGGCAGCTCCTACCTCTCTTAATTGTGACCTCTCAAAATACTGGTTTTCCAAAATTATCCAGAAGGTTTTGTTAAAGAAAGACTTACATTCTGGCCTGCTAAAAACACTACCATTAACAACCCCCTAAAAGTGAAGCCTCAAAAAGCAAGGTATCCTAAAGGGAAAAATGCAAAATGATAATTACTGGGGAGTCTCAGAGCTGTATCCCCTAGCAGTGAGCCTTCTACAGTGGCTTTTACTTTAGGCTTCATGATTTTCAAACCGTAAGCATAATGAAATTTCAGAATTCTAAAATCTAAGTCCTCTGTGACCCACAGAAATTCTGTGGAATACCAATCAAAAAGCAGTTTTGAACATTATAAACATTTAAAAGAAGTAAAGTTGAAGAAAGCCAGAGACGAATTACACTTATTTATTAGTTGTAGCCAGAATTCACAAGATCCCCTGATGTTTGGGACTCGAAACAGAAAACTACCTTAAATAGTTATAAAACTCCAGGTGAACTCTGAGGTTAAATAACAAACTGAGAATATGTCCATGCTAGTCATTTCTGAAGTCTTTAGTCATTCTGACATTTTTAAATTCACAGTAAAATCCTTCCAAAGAAAGAGTGTCTGTGGAGTGTCCTCGACTTCATGTCAGCATACGTACTCTATGAAGGCTGACTTGGAGGAAACATATTTTAAAAAGGAAAAACTCAGGGCACGTGGGTGCCTCAGTCGGTTGAGCATCCGACTTAATTTTGGATCAGGTCATGATCTCAGGGTCGTGGCGTCAAGCCCCACGACAGGCTCTGCGCTCAGCGGGGGAGTCTGCTGGAGACCCTGTCTCTCCCTCTGCCCCTGCCCCTCCAGGGCCCCTGCCCCTCCAGGGCCCCTGCTCATGCGCTCGCTCTCTCACACTTTCAAATAAATAAATCTTTAAATAAATAAATAAATAAAATTTTAAAAAAGGAAAAACTCCTGAAAGGTAGATAGTAACCTTATGTAAACATCCCAGTGTCCTGGTATTAACAACAAAAGCAATACCCTGGCTTCTCTACTCTAGGGGTATGTCCTCCCCTGGCTTCTTTACTCTAGGGGTATGTCCTCCCCATTTTGGAGACAAGCAGGAGGAAAGGAAACAGACTGAGGCATATACTGAGGTGCCCTTACACTGCCTTGGAGTCCACACTACATTATGTAATAAGCATTGACAAGGAAATACCTGCTCCAACCCAGGAAGGCTGCTTTCAGCCCTTTCCGTAGCTATGACTCTCACCTCCCTCTGAAGATACAGGCCAAGAGAGGGGTCAAGGAGACAAACTGGCAAGTGCTGAGGGCACTGGTTAAGAGCATTAATAAGGAAGTTTAATAAAACTACAGAGTAAATGAAGCATGTGTGTTTGTTCTGCCAGCTCGGACTTTCACGTAGCCTGGTCCTCCTGCTCCCCTTGCCTCAGACCATGATGCAGAGCAAGCTGTATTATCAATCACCTCTCGGGCCCCACCAAGCAGAAGGCAGGCTGGCCCCGCCACACCATCTGCACGTGCACCTGTGCCCAGCAGCAGCGGCTGCTCACGATCTGCCGGCCCAGAGATGCCCTGGCCCGGGGACCCCACTGTGAACTCAGAGTTTCCGCAGGAACTAGTCCAAGGATTCAGAAAGAAAAGCTGGAAAGGACCAACAAGGAGAGACAGGACAACAAATGGTAGCTTACATACGTGAACCACCAAACCTCTAGGGCAGGAGTCATAGGGCATCTAACTCACCCACAGTTCCTAAAGAATTTGAAAGTCATTATTGTCTATTCCCTTGGATAAATATTTCATTTTATTTTTAAAATGTCATTATTTATAAGCAAAATAATTATAACATACCACGATCTCAATTTCCTTTTTTTTTTAATACTCATGAAAGTACCCATTGTCAAGCAGACAATGGTGGGTACATAGGAATATTATTAAATGAATTCACACTAAATCTGCAAAACCCTTTCTCAAATTTTGAAAGTAAAATTTAATCTTATTACTGTTTGCATGAGCAAGATAAAGAAGTCCCAAAGTTTTCTGATAGCTGATTCTCAATATACAAGAAGCTCACATGAGTATACTTGAAAGACATGAAATCTGAAATAAAGGCAATACAAATGGTAACTAACCCAAATAAACATAAAAATGTTAATTTCATTGGTAATCAAAGAAACATATATTAAAACAATGAGCTATCATCCCAATCCCCATTAAATTAACAAAAACAAAATGAAGAATTCCAAAGCCACAGGAGAGAAAAGAGTGTCCCCCTCACTCTCACACACTACTGGTAAGGAGGTTGATGGACATATTTTGTCTAGAGGACAATGAGACAGAATATGTCCAGAGTTCTTAAAACGCTCATTCTTTGACCCCAACTTCCACCTTTGAGAATCTGATCTGCTTAGTGTATAATAACTAGAAATGAGCACAAAAACTTATACCCAAACATGTTGATTTATTTGATGGTTATAATATATTTATTGTAGTAAGTGACACATTGGATAAAACCTAAGTACTTGGCCAAATTGTTTTTTTCAAGTAGAAAACAAAAATACTACAAAACAATGTCATCCCTGTTAAAGAGAAACCAATACAGAAAAAAAGATTGGAAAGACATATGTCAACATCTTAACCATGGTAACCACTACATAAGGGGGTAAAGGTGACTTTTAAATTGTAATTCCCAAATGTTCTACAATCTGCAAGCTACTATTTTATAATTGGCTAGTAAAATAGTTTCAAAAGTCTATGGCTCAACAACCAATGGTGTTTTTAAAAATCAGCTATTTTGAACACTAAGATTAGCTTCATAAAACATAAGCCTTTTACAATAAACACAGCATTTCTTATTCAATTCTGAATGATACCTAGATAAAGTATCTATGACTTTGAAAATCAATGTCACAACATAACCCTTTAACAAACAACAATCAATGACAAAGAAAACACAATTTATCCCCAGGTGGGATTATACAATAGTCATAAAATGGACATTATGGTTTTTCCCCTCTGTGATTTCCTTTCCCTAGAAATAACTGTGAGAGATGAAAGAACCATTTTATTAATTCCAACTTTGAAGAGGACAAGACACTATTCATAAGCAACTTTCTGCTAACAGATAAACCTCTAAGTATAAATTCAACTAGGAATTTTTAACCAAATGCTGCACTGTAGAGGTCTCTACTGGACCTACACTAACTATAAAGAAAATAAGCATTAGAAACATACCGAGTTTTTAAAAAGTGAGAGAGAGAAACATAAAAACTGGTCTAAGTTTTAACATCTTCTGAACATGTATGGGTCTTTGAAGTGGGACAGACCCAGGTTTAAAAAAAAAAAACTCTATCACTTCCTAGCCACAGAAACCTGGGGACAAGATACTTAACCCCACAAAATGTACTTTCTTCCTCAGGTTTAAAATAAGGCTAAACAGGACAAGGTATGCAGACGTACCTCACACAAGTCTCAGTAAAAGAGCTATTATTTTCCCTCAGAAGCAATGTTTACTAGGTAGAAGCAAGGAGTAAAGAGCATAATAGAAGATTTAAATCAATTCAGTAATCATGTGAGAGGCTCTGCGAGACACTGGGCACACTGACATGAACAAGAGCTCGCAGTCTGCAGGGAGAGAAAACACAAGCCAACGAAAAGTTACAATCCAGCTATGGTAAGTACAGGCTGCCTTGAAGAAGTACAAGTTAGGGGGCGTAACCGGGGCTGGAGTTTAAGGAAGATTTTAAGAGAGAAGTGCTGTCAGATCTGGATAATAGAAAAATAAATGTTATCCAATCAGAGGAGGAACGGAGCATCAGCCAAGTACAAAAGGAATGGTAGAGCTAGAAGCAGAGTTTCTTAAGGGATGTGGCCTGGAAGATGAGGGAAAGGAAGCAGGATCTCCGCTGTCACAGCAGCCACACCAGACTGTCCACAAAGCCCCAGGCGGCTCCTGCAGGGAAGAAAGGAAGGAGGGCTGCAACCCAGAGAAGAGCTTTCCTGCCACTCCCACCTTGCAGCTTCTCTCCAGCGCCCTCTATCGACAAAGCTAATATTGCAGTGATTAACAAGGGAGAATTAATTCAGGGTCAGCTTCTGGCCCCATAAAGAAGACTGTATTGGGGGCTGAGAAACTCTAAATTGGTAACTGGCATACAGTCTTTCCTCTCGAGTAAAAGACAGGGCTCGGCCTTCTTTTTTTTTTTTTTAATCTTTGGCCTCTAACACAATGTCTGCCATAGAACAGGAATTCAATAAATTTGCAAATCTGGGTAAAATGGAAAGAACACAGAATATCGATGCAGGCAGATACTGGGTCAGGCTATTCAGTCACAGAGTTGGGGAGGGGGAGGAGTAAGGGAAGGAAGATACACAAATAAGCAGCAGGAAAAAATGGATTTCCTAAAGGTGGGCATGCATAGGACTGTTTCTACCTAGAAACATTTCAGACTCCAGATCACACTTTAAAGTGTTCTATAATGTCCTTACAGGGATTCATCCACCTCGAGACACCACCTTTTCATGGAACTGTAAATGCATTCGTGACAACTAAAACAACTGAGCTAAAGAGAGCCAACGGGAAAGACTCTTGAGCCAAATATTCCCAATCACTGTGACGCAACAAACACAGCTGGAGCCATGTACCCTTCCTAACCTGCTTTTTCATTTCTGATTGTTCATTTCAGGCACTAAGTAGTATCCTCGGTATTGAAGACTGTTATTTTCTTAACATCACATCCTGATGTTGGAAAACTTTGATGATAAAATGAGAAGCCTCTTTGCAGGTTAGCAAACAAGAAACACAGCTTTAAATGCTGCCCTGTTACAAACAGCCTCACCTTGCTGAACAGAAACATCAAAGTTAAATTACATCTTTCAATGTTTTTTAAGGCACAAGAGTCGATCCAAAAGTGCTCTGTGATGCCAGCTTTCAATATAAAGCTACTTGTAGGAAGTAAAGATTTTCTTTCAATCAGAATAAAGAGAACCACAGATGTAGACAGTGACAGACAACATTCAGTGTTCATAAAGTCTTGCTTACTGAAAGAACAATTCTAGACAAGTGACAACCTGTCCTAGTTTTAACCATCTTAAAAAAAAGACTAGTCCTAGAATAGTCATGGTTTAAGCAATGAATGTAAAGAATCAAACGCTGCTAACAGTGCTTTCTGGCAGGAAATTCATCCTCAGTTTTTCTTGACTTGGCACATATTTATAAGAAAACTAACTTCAGGGCGCCTGGGTGGCTCAGTGGGTTAAAGCCTCTGCTTTCGGCTCAGGTCATGATCTCAGCATCCTGGGATCGAGGCCCGCATCGGGCTCTCTGCTCAGCGGGGAGCCTGCTTCCTCCTCTCCCTGTCTCTCTGCCTGCCTCTCTGCCTACTTGTAATCTCTCTCTCTGTGTCAAATAAATAAATAAAATCTTAAAAAAAAAAAAAAAAA